>VUYV01000154.1:769725-801454 GCA_008711295.1 Anarhynchus alexandrinus | reverse complement strand
CTGAAAAAAAAAAAAAGGCAGATGAATTAGGAGTTTCAGCAAGTGGGCTTTTTAAAAATTTTTCAATTGAACTACTTTACTGGGAAAAAAAGTTCATTCAATAAAAGGACAAAATAATGATTCAGAAGAATTATTAAAATTCAAAAAACAGTAGAAAATATGTACTATTTTTTTAATCATAGAGGAGCTGTAAGTAAAGATAACTTTTATCAACCTAATTAGTGTAAAGAAAAAAAGTAAACATTTTTGAACGCAAAGGTGAAGTAGTGGGTTTTAAAGCTGAATTAAAATGGAAAAAATTTTTAGCTTAAGTAAATAAGTATCATGTCATAACTCTAGAAAAAGTGATTGGTACCGAGGAATAGAAGGGATGTTTGTAGAGGAAAACACAGATACTGATGGCCAATGGGAGAAACATTACAGTGTATCACAAAATCAAGACTCTGATTGAATCTGGGGTTTTGGTAACCAACAAAGTCAGGAATTTTAATTCTGAAATTCAGCCTTAGAAGACTTTTGTAAGTCTATTTTGATGATCAGGATTAAAATAGTAGCAAGTAAGTGTTTTGTAGGAGAAAGAATCTCCCCAAATGGAGGTGGTTTTGTCTGTTATTTATTGTGTACATTGTTCATTCTTGTGCTTTCATTTCATGAGTGGGACATTTGGTGAACTTCCTGAAGTGTAATAAGTGCTGCAAAAATACAAGTGGAAGATCAAAGGTTTTACGAGTCCATTTTGGGGATATTTACTGTGGTTGTAGCGGAGATGCTTTGGTAAGGTTTAAACTGCTTCCTCAGTTACGGTATAAATCCCTTTGTCATGTCTTTGGCCTACAGGGAGTTTTCTACTGATGAGTTTAGTGATTTGCAGACTGAATGGTTGGAAGAGTTCTGAGCAGATATGATCTTCCCATGTAAGTTTAATGTATAATTAAACAAGTCATTTAATCATATTGTACATCGATTTCCCACACAGTTTCCAGGGCAGGACGGCCTGTAACACGCTGCGCCTACAACGTGCGGAAGTAGTTCTTGTGCATTTGAATGTTTCTTTCAAAAGAATCTATTCCCCTGGTAAAGTGCCTTCTTGGATAAAATTCCTCTCAGTTATTTAGGTAGGTATCACGAGTGTTCTCCTCAAGGTAAATATATTGGTGTCCAAGGGCAGGGCTGGACAATATCTTTTTTTTTTTTTAATGTATTTTGGATGGTTACCGTGGTCATGGAAACAGATGTGTTGGTTTTGCAGGTTTTCTGTAGATTCTAGTTGGTAAGTTGTTGACTTTGATTTTGTGTTTAGCATCTAAAAAAAAGATTAGTACATAATGGAATTATGTTTTTGTTACTGAAATAGTGATGAAAATCAATAAGAAATCCAGATTTCTAGAAGAGATGATAAAGATGTTGGAACTAGACGATCTTTAAGGTCCCTTCCAACTCTAACCATTCTATGATAATATGATTCTATGTTATATTTTATTTAGAAACAACATAAACTTCATAGTATGATTGCTAAAAAACCCTCTCTATCTGCATTTACCTCCATTTAAACTATTTCTTTCAGATTAGAAACATAAACCATGGTTAGAAGCTGATATGATGAACCCTATATATTTAAAATGATAGAAAGGCATTAGCCAACCATCAAGCACAGGAGTTAAAGAAATATTCCACGATTGCTCAGAATAGCATTTCTTATCACTTCTACTTCAGCATCTTTCTACGCAATATAGAGCAGTGTAATTTTTTTCTCAGTTCATAATGACAAAAGTGATGCTCTGGCCCAGTTTTAAATGTTACACCCTAGTGGGGCAGATCCATTGCCAATAGTGGAAAACCAGTACAAACAGCACCTGGTAAACTGTGACAAAACACCTGATGTGAATACCAGTAAAGTGCCCACACCGATGCAGTACCAACTTCTCAGAATGGGACTTTCCCTGGGATTATTTTTATGCTTTTATGTGCGTGTTAAATAGTGTGAGATCCCAACGGGTATATTTAAACATCAGGCAGAGACATTCATCAGTCAGGGATATTAACAGAGGGGACCTGATTATCGGAGCCTGGGTTCTTGAAACAGGCTGGCTACAGCAATTAATATTTTTATACGCTGTTTGAAGAATTTAACTTTAAATGAAGTTTGTCACCCACCCCCAGACATATGGATAAATCATGTACAGATTAAAAAAAAAAAGTTCAGTCGCAGTAGGGGGAAAAAAGGTAGCAAATGAAAAAATGAATGCTGAAAGAGAAAAACTAAGTTATTTTCTTTTACATCCTCTCTAGATGAAAACCAGTCCTGAATAAGCAGTTTATGATAATTCCTATTTTTGATTTCTGTTTGCTTCTTTTTCAGTTACCCTAGAAAATCTGGATCGTATACTCTTTTGGTGGAACAACGTGGGTTAGGGATGTCGTGAATGCTGAGGATCACATATAACCCTGTTATCTTAGCACCCTCAGCAAAGGTACGAACGGGTTCAGACCTCCTCAGTCACAGGGATGTCTTACAACCAGGGTTAAATGTGCAAACTCCTAAGCTACTGAGTAAATGGTGGGTGGCGGTGATGCCTCGGTGATGGTTTTTGTTTTTGTTTTTGTTTTTGCCTTACAAGTGCTCGTAACAGAACTTTTCATTTTGGGTCGAGCGAAATGGCATTTCTTATTTCAGCAATAAACCCTTTCCCCTCTCCTCCTCCCCCAAGTTTTACACTTAGCTCAATTTTTTTTTTTTTGGTTGTTTTTGTTGTTCTACTGCTACCGTCATTATTTTGCCCAATTTGGCAACCAAGTCCGAAAAATCAATTTTTCACACAGCCTGACTCAAGAATAGAAGTTGGTGTTGGGCTTTAACCAAAGACGGGTCTCTCAACGTGCCAGCCTTGGTGCACGCTCAGAAAAGATCGCTCCTCTACGGCTCCGCCAGCCTGTGCATCCTTTATTGCTAGTGCAACAAGGGTGACAACGTGTGTCAGGCCTGGAGGGAGCTGCTCCTTGCGGCAGACACGCAGTCAGCTATAGCCTGCTGTCAATTTTACCTGCCGGCAACTCCTCCCGGAGGCCTGAGTCTGCCAGAGTTCACAAAAAACGAGGACAAACAGCGCTGGGTTGTTTTTATTGTGTTTTTTTGTTTGTTTTTTTTTTTCTTCTTTTTCATAAGGCAATTCAGGTGCTCAGAAAACAGGTTGTGCTGGGAGAGAAGCCAGATGACAAGTGATAAGGGGCCACCTGTGAAAAGAGAATTTTTGTCTTGCTATTTGCACACACAAGTGAAATTCACTGTTAAATGGAACCGGACAAGGAGAAAATAAATTCTCTCTTATTTATACTTCACGTAAGTATAATTTTGCCATCTCAGACCTCAGCTGTTAAACTGGGTTTGCAGGCTACTACGACGACAATATTCGCACGCACCCTCATCCCTGTAAGAATGGCACACCTGATTATTAGCAAATGCAAAGGTTTCTCCTTCCTTTCCCAACCCTCCATCGACATCTGCCGGAAGTGGGATATTGGTTTAATGAATCAGGTAGTTAGCTAGCTAATTTTGTGTCTTTCATGATGATAACAGGCTGGGGGGGACTGCGTACAAAATGTCTTCGGTCATTAATAACTTTGTACATCTCTGACTCTGCCGTGTGTCGATGAGAAATTTGACACCATCTCTGGGGGAAAAATTATAACTGAGGTCCCCTTCCAAGAAACAGAGAAAAAAGGAAAAAAAAAAGAAGGATGATATTCTGCACGAAATATGCCTTAGCACCTTAGGCATTGCAAGGATCACCAGCCAATGTGCTGAGGAAGAGCATAGCAACCGTCACTAGGGAAAATGTCAAAACTCTGAGACATGCAAAAAAAGAAAAAAAGGCAGGCGACTGGGGAAAGTTCCAGCTTCCCTTAGATCTCTGAGAAATTATTTAATTCCCACCTCTGGCAGATAAAATACAGTTAAACTGCATTGAATCTAACAACAGAACAAAAGGGAAAAAAATCTCATATGTTTTAAAATATATAATTTACAGCATTTTGCAGAGGGGGATTCAAACTTTACAAAGAGAAAAAGTGAAAACACGTATTTTGGTAGCATAATGCAAAAAATATGCTGTTTGTCTTCAGTAGTACATTTATTTTCTAAATCCTAGATCTTCTTTTTGCACCTCGGGTCTCCAAACAAAGACCAAGAACCTTTAGTTCCTCATTAATGACTACGAAACTTAATGCACATATTGTTTAAAATAGATATTGGAGAGTGATTTTTTCAAACAACTCACAGTATTTGGTGTTCTCCTTTCAGTTCTTGCTCAGGGGATAATGTGAAAAATCTCATCTTTTACTTTTGAAATTGTTTTTAAACAAGTACCAAATATAGGCCATCACAGCATCCTAAGGGAGAAAGCAGCCAATGTGCACAACACAGATAGAAAAATATGATGCATCAACTATTTAACTATGCGACCAGTTTTCTTCTGGCTTTTTCTTTCCTTTGCCCATGATTTATGCATTTGGTTGCACTGCAGCCCTTTTTCAAGGACAGTGACATCTTCATCTCAAATCTAACTTCTCACGTGTCCCTCTCCAATCCATCCATAGTTCTATAGTTAGGGTCACTTCTGAGATATGGAAGGTAGGACCTCAAATTATGTCACAGCAAAATGGAACTCAATGATCTTAAAGATCTTTTCCAACCTAAATGACTCTCTGATGCTATGATTCTATGCTCCTTCATGCTTGAAACAATATTCTTACCTGTGGTTGAAAAATGTCTCTTCGAAACCACGACCATTATTCAGTTTTGCCCTTTTGGGTAAGAACATGCAACTCTGTTGTCAGTAGATCACAACGATCAGTACGAAACCTCATATGATCATGTTTGGTTTTTTTTTTTTTCCTAGTGGGATGGAAAGGTCTCTGTTCCTCATGTTTCTTCTTGGCAAACCCATTTTACTCAGCATGCAACAGCCTTGCATTATTATTTTCTAAGCAATAATTAACTATAGAACAAGCTGAGGCCAGGAGCTTTTTCTTTAGGTGTTAGGGTACCCAAAGTAGATGTTTTGGCCCCACTCCCTCACTCCAGCACTAACAGATTTGAAAACTGGGAACAATTCTAATTTCTCAACTCTGAGAACTTTTTCCCTTAATCCTGCTGAAGAAAAATGTGGATGTATTAACACTGAGTTATGCATTTTTTTTGTTCAGTCAATCCTTATCTCATAATTATTTGCTTCCCTCTTGAATCATTGTCTACAGAACTTTGACACTGCGTTATTTAGCTATGTTAAAAATCTTGTGGTAAATTAGTCAGGACAGAGAAGATCAGTAGGACTTATTGGGAAATTTTAAATTCTTACCATAATTTTGGATTCAGTGTTGTTCTGCTGAAACAAAGCCTCTGGAAAAACAGTTCTATCATTAAAAAAAGGAGTAGGGAAAAAAAGAAAAAAATAAATTTCTAGAAAAAAACCATGTCAACAGTTACAAAGATATAAGGAAAAAATAACTTTTTGAAATTTGTAGACTATAATTAGTCAAAGGAATCAGAAAAGAGTTAGTGTTAAAAAGATGTTTTTCAAGAGAATATCTCTTAATGCAACAAATGATAGAGTTAAAATAACACTTATCATGTTCCTTTCTTATCAATATACTACTTCTGTAGTTAAAATTACTATTTCTCCTTTTTTTTTAACCTCTGCATCCTCCAGATTCACAGGAGACACAGTATGAAATAGTTCAGTTTACCAAAGCTTATCTTCTGTATGTGTGTACGTTCATTAATATTTTGTAAGTCACAAAGTTTTTTCCAATTCAGGACAGAAAAAAACTGTAAAATAAATATAATAATAATAATAATAATAATAATAATAAATAAAACAGGCAAAATACAGTCCTCACCAATCTCTAAATGTGAGAGAGTTTTAAAATAAACATACAGATCAGAGTAGCGAGCAGTTTAGTAAGCAAACAGTCTTGCCATGTTTGAGCTATTAAAAATTATGCAAGTTAGAGTAAATTTTCTCTCTTCCTGTTACAGTCCTGAAGCATGGACGGTCCTGGGAAGTCAAAAGAGAGCAAGTATGGCACAGGCCATGTGGGATGTGGTCAATCTGGGTAATTCACTGCACCTGGAAATCATTGAGACAAATTCTGTGACTGCACCTAACAAGAAACTCAATAATTTCATGGCCATTACGACACAAACTAAGTCTGTAAGAATGGTAACCAAACATCACACTTCAGCGCATAAACTAATTGCCTGGCAGGTCAGGAAATAATGTGTTGCTCCTATGTTACACAAGTGGTTAGGTGTCGTCTGTGTTTTCACCTCTTTTCATGAAACAAGGGAAAACCAAGAACTGAGTGAACCTCCATTGTTTGACGGAGCAAAGAAGAAATCCAGCATTGTAAGGGATGAGATAAATGTCACATTAATGTAGACCTCATTTTCCTCGTAAGTCCATTATTTAACATATAACGTCTTTCCACTGTAACCTGTTCCTAAGTAACTTAAATGACAACAGTGCCTGAAAGAAATTAAAAGACATAAGAAGAGCCGAGGAATAATGTTTCAGGACTGTTGGCTGACAGAAATTTAGCTACACAACTGACTCTTTTTCCATTCATTACCCTTGGTGATTAAAATCAGAGATGGGGATATGACCCCAGCTTTTCAGGATGAAGCTGTTATGACAGTTAACTGAGAAAAGAGAAGGACATGTCAGGACAGATCCCCATCTCTATACAGAAACATATATTAGGGGCTGCATCCTATTTTTCTTTCTCAAAAGGCACAGAAAGAACAAAAGAAAGGAGAAAGCATCTTGCCTTAATGCTAGGATGCCTCTATTTCATTGTTTGCCTACAGGGCTGCCCTGAATCCTTGATCCCATTCCATCATAATACAAGCAGCAATCATTTTTTCTTCGAAGGATGAAGTGTGGCCACTTACGGGGTAAAAAAAAAGGAAAGGGTATGCCACTCCTAGCTTGGAAGGTCTTTACTAGGAAAAAACACCATTTGGGGGAGACTTGCAAGGACACATTTAAGTAGTGGTTATCAGGAGCTGGGAGGGTCTGTGAGAGAAAGGTCAAGTCTATACATATCCTAAGCATTTGCTACTTGCTGTTGCCAGGCAAAGGTTAGCAGGCTAAATGAACCTTATGTCTAACCCCATGTGGTATTTTTTGTGTTCTTATCTGAACTCCTGTCATGCTGAGCAGAGCAGCTCACACCTGACATTTTTCCCTTTATGGCCTTTTAAGCTACTAAGCCTGATTGGTACAGCATCCTTAGGGAGTGGGAAGATATGGGGCAGGGCGGAGAAGGGGAATAGGATGTCTCCTCCTTATAGGTTTTCAGTCATCTACATGGCTGTTTATCTCTGTCCTTCTCCTCAGTGACTAAAATTTGAGGTGACAATCTGACCCTCAGTCTTCAGGATCAGTGATTTTGGTGGCTGCCCATGGAAAAAAACCGCTCTCTTTGTTAATGAAACATTTAAATCTAAGATTTTAATCACACATCAGGACACTCAAAGTTAAGGTTGCCACAGCAACACTACAATAAAGCTCTTTGTCCATAGTGGTTAGTGAAATGCACAGTTTAATTAAAAATTGTCTCGATTATATGACAGTTTTCATCCCCCCAAATTCTGTTCTCTCGTCCACCCTCTCCCAATTGTTGCCCAAATGAGGGGAAGGACAAGAGCCGCAGTGGCAGAGCTGGACGCTGCGCTGCTGCATTCGGGGTCTGAGTTTGGGTCACGGTGATGGAGGTCGGTGCAATGCACGCAAAGTTTGCTTTCCACCTGGGCAGGTCTCTAAAACCACCATGAGCTGGCAGAAACAAAAGATTTGCTGGAGTCTAGGTGGAAAAAAGAGAACCAAATCCTATCCTGCTGCCTGCTGCTACAAAGGCTTTTTCAGTAACCAGCTTCTAACACAGAAATAGGGATGGTTTGGGGACACAAAGTGTGGAAAGATTCTGGGGGACCTTGCAGAAAGAAAGGGAGAATAACTTCTAGCGAAGCAGCATTGTCCAGTGGTTAGATGATCTTAAGTGGTAAGTAGGTTCACTGACCAACAGTGATATGAGTCAACTGCTCCGTCTCAAAAGAAAAAGAAATAGGGCTGATACTGATACTTACAAGCTCCAGAATGATACTACGGTGCACAAGTTTTATAGGTAAAGTGCTTTGGGATCCTCATTGAGAAATTGGTAGAGAAACTGCTCATTAGCATCGCAAGGCGATTTTGCCTAGTGCTTCCCACAAGGCAGGTGTCACCTCATGTCCTTCCTCACCTCCACATCTCCATCTCCTCTTCTCCCTGCTTGGATGGTACCTGCGATGCTTTCCTCTCCCATGGTGAATTGCTGGTGTCCCCTGCCAGCAGCAGGAGGATAGCACCTGACTCAGTCCTGATGTCGTTAGAGCAGCAAGACACGGTAAGCACCGGGTCATTCCACAGCCCTTCAGCATTCATGTTCCCCCTCCTCTTCCCCCATTTTCCAGTCTGAGGTCAGAGCCTCCTGCTCTGTAGGCAGGAGCAACGATGGCAGAGCAGCCCTCTAAAAGACCACAGGAGAAGCAGGTTTGACGTGGACTCATGGGGAAGGAGCCAACAGAAATGAGAAGAGGCAGCCAAAGGTCGCTCTGGCCTGCCAGCTGTAAAAACAATCCAAGTGACATGGCAATAAAATCCAGGCTTGGGAGCAACCTCCTCCAGCTCCTGATGGTGTGCTCACTCGCTTCCCCCTCCCCGCTCCCGCCCGCTGCCTGCACAATGCCCGCACGGAAGGGGTAAGGCAGCCAGCAGGAGGGACGAGGCAGGGAGCAAGGGTTGCACAGAGGGAGAGGATGCTCTGCCTGGCAAAGGCCAACGGTGATGGGGGGGCAGCCACCGCAGGCCGTCGAGATCGAGCTTTTTAAGTACATTTCAGCATAGCACGTTTGCTCCTAAGAAATCTAATATCCTTTGGGTCAGTGCAGGCCAACTGTTAGATATAAAGAATTCATAGCACTTGCAATCCCCAGATGAACCATTTTCAATTCTTCATGTTTCTGAAAAAGCGTTGTGTCGATCTATCAGCGGTGGCTGTGCTGCATAACGAGGGCCGTCTCCTGCCTTAATGCCAAAGTGTAAATATTGCATTGCAGCAAGCAGCAGTAGATAATGCATAATAATGAGCTGGGTTTGTTATGTGATGCGCTATCCAGAGCCCTCGAAAACAATGCATCAGCTTTAAAAAAAACAGAGAGAGAGAAATATTTTCTCCAGAAAAAGAAAATAGCCTTTGTGCTGGATGTAGAAGTGAAATAATCGTTTACAATTCTGAAAAATAGATGACATGGTCAGAAACATGAAGACAAGGATAAAAGACCAATTCTGATCTGATGAGCCATTGGAGTCATCCGTATAAATTCACTTAGACACCAGCAGAGCTCTAAGCAGAGTTGAATTTTCATGCTGCAAAGATAGATGTTTTTATATAGTCTCCTCGTTCTTATTTAATGGGACAGGAATTCTAGTCTCAGCACATGATTAAACATGATGAAAAGAAATATTGTTTGAGCCAATAGTAATCAAGTGCTAGTTTCATGATTTTCATAGTTAATTTTTCCAGTTCTCATCAGTAATGCATTTTTCCTCTCTCCAAAGGCAAGGTATAGCACTTTAATGGCTGTCAATCATCTCACATTGTAAACTACAAGCACTTTAGGAATTACTGAACTAGTGATTGGCAGAGGCTGACAAAATCACATCAATGCAGTGTGAAGAATCTGATTCATGTATCTTCATCCAAGAATTTTAAAAATGTGGGCCAAAATGAAGGGCATTTTGCTCCCTTCTTAATTCATATTATGTTAAAGTGTTTGTGGCAGAAAACAAGCTAATGGCTAACGTTCAGGTTTCTCACTGCCGAAGGGATGTGATGTTTGCAGGTACTTACATGAATTCCACCTGGTTCCCCAATGCTCTCTAAGACGTCCCTTGCCTGTACAGCTCTTAGCAACTCAGAAGGGACTGAGTACTAACAAGTTGCTGAATATCATCAGTTTTCACCATAAGCAGTGGGAACTGATGGAGCTCTGCATCTTTCAGGATTCAATTCTGAAGGTGCCAGTAGTTTTATAATTCAATCCACTAAGAAACAGGCTGGAAAACCATTTCATACAGATCAACACACAGACTAGGCAGCAATATCTCTTACTCATAGCAAGGCAAGGACCAAGATGCCAAAGGCTTTGCAATATATATTTTTTAACAGGCTGTCATAATGTTGTTTCCAGGTGTTTATTCCCTTCTGAGGTAGCCAGGAGAATAAGAATTTGGTAGGTAGGCCTATCCTCAAAGATTTACTTAATTAACTTTGTACTGAAGAAAAAGATCTGTACTAACCCAGTTCAGTCCCAGGAAAACACAGAAAGTCCAATAGTACCAAAATCTTTGAAATATTTGAACTAAGTCTGGGATTTTTCTGATCTGAATTTAACCACCTTTCCTCAACAGTACGTAGAGATAAGTGTATCAACAGAAAAGATCTATTTCTTTCTTTTGACTATAGAGAGGGCCCAGAAATCTACTTTTTTTTTTGCAATAATAAATCAGCTAATCACACTACAAAATACTTCTGCACTTAATTTTAAAACTTTCAACAGAGACTTTTTTTCCCAGCACACTCTAAATAAGAGTACAATGGAGTAAGAACACCTAGGGGTTTACTTAACATTAGCAATGAAGATGAGCCCCAGGAGCAGATCACACTGCCCAGGAATTCAGTACAGAAAAAGAACTTTGTTTCAGAAAAAAATACAGTTCGAGCCATGACTTCAGAAATGTAACAACAAATATGGAACATTTGCTGCAAGATGCCTTAAATGGATAAAAATAGGGAACAAAGAGATGGTGTGTTATTGGGAAACCTGACAATAGAATCCAGGGACTTCATGGGCGTATGGATTAATGTTTATCTAAACAAAGCAGTAAAGAAATAGGAGTGATTAAAAAAACAACAACAACAACAACAACAAAAAAGAAAACCACAAATAACTGAAAATCATATTTTCTCTTTCCTATTTCTCATTCTGAAAGAAATTTCTTCTAAGCACATATGGTCGGAAAAAAAGACTCCTTGAGCTCAGTTGCTATCATTAACCATCTTACTTTGTAAGAAATCCAAAATCTTATTGAGCTCCCTCTTAAACATAATTATGTTTATTGTTTATAACATTTTTCTTATAAATTAAGGATTGACAGCTTAAAAAAAAACAACATAAGTCACGACTGATGCAATTTATAACTTCTAATATGGACATTAAATATTACAGCAGGGCACAAGTCTGTCTGTCCATCTCCACATCAAACTGAAGTATTTTGTATATTGGATTGTAAAATAACTGCTTATTACAATTCTGCCCCTTGCTATTTGTTAGTGTGATCTCCTACCAGAGACCTCTAAGTAGTCAACTAATTTTTAATCCACTCGGGCATTTTGCCGTTGGAATGTCTGACTTGAGTGCTGGTATTTTTGGAAGAGTTTACACAATGCGAGGAGGGACGTGTGAGCAGAAGTCAGTAAAATGGAAGGTGAAAATACAGAGGTATGCAAAAAACTACTTAAAACACAGAGAAAAGAACAGGGAAGCTATGGAGCAATTATTCTTCTAGTAAGAAGGATTATCAGTGTCAAATCTTGGACCTGGTCCGTGATGACAGATCAAGCCGACACAGTCATAGGAAAATGCATGGCAGTGCATGGTTCTGTAGTAGACATCAAATTAGGACGTGATTGTCACAAACCTCTACTGCCACTCAACAAGTCTTTCGCTACTTTTATTCTGTGAAAGAGAAATGGAAGTTTTCAGTTTGGGGTGGATGTTGAGAAATAAAAATGACTAATTCTTTTTAATGTCTCCAGCTGTAAGACTGTATAATCACTTAAATATAAAATATCTTTTACTCAACAGAGGCAAAGTTAGTCCATCACCTCTCTTGTATCTCTGTTGACTTTTTATTATGTGAGAACAACAAGTACGTACAGGCTACATCCTTTCTGGTGCATTCCTTTGAGCTAAAATGGAATAAAGTTCACACTCCATCCTGCATCCTAATTCAGTGCTTAACCAGCTTTGAGAATTTACTTACAGTATCAGAATTTATCTCCCATCTTTATTCTGCTAAGGAAGACACATTTGGAAACATAACCGATTTCGGTCCTGAACACATTTCAAAGATTTTCCCATAACTAAAAACACTAACAGCTTTCATATACAATGTGAATATGGAAAAGTTCAACTCTGCTAAGGGTAACCAAACATTTTATTATTCACCGATCTTCACATATGGATTGTGTGAAGTAACACATCATCACCCTGGAGTCTAACTTAAGAGTGCCAAAAGAAATATATTTTTGTCTTGTTCATTGTGACTGAAATAAAGGAAGATACGTGATGTCACAGATACAGATTTTTAAGTTGTCCATGAGTAGTCTTAAGTATTTCAAAATTGCCGTTTCTGTGCCTTAATGTCATTTTAGTGTTAAATTTAGTGTCAAAGAACCTCTTACATTAAACAGTCTTCTGTGATTTCCACTGGTCAAAATGTAAGTACTAGTAAATTGGTAACATTTTCAACTTGTCTGAAAAGTTATTTAGGCATTTAGTTCTGTATTTAAAGTGCTCTGGATTCTGTCCAGTGACCACTGCAGTAAGTGGAAGGCTTACATAAATTCACATATGTCTTTAAAGGAAAAATAGGCCTTGGAAGTGCTAAACATCCGTAGAAGTTAATGAGTTCTGTTTAAAAAAGTGGCAAATGTTCATCTGGGAAACTACACATCATTTGGATGACTTCAGATCAGCTTCTATATTAAACCAGAAGACAGCTCACTGCTGGATTCTAAGAAAATACTGAAGTTTTGTGCTCAAAACATAGGCTTAGAAGCCAAGAAATCTTCAGTTTTATTATCAGTTCAGCTAATGACTCCCAGGGTGGCCACAGGAGTTTAATACATCTCGCTCTGTCTTTGTTTGTATATTTCATATTTATTGTAGTACGTTACTAGCAGGAGAAATAATTAAAGTGCAGGGTACATTTGCTTTCTTTTGTAAATTTCTCAGAAAAAAATAAATAAATCTGTTTTGTCAAAGCCAAAATTGAAAAACAAGTTAAAACAATGGTAGAATGTTTTATATAAGGAATATTTTAACTTAGATTTTGCACTTGTCAGAAAAATGTCCATTAGATTTCATTTGAAGAAAAAAAAAAGAAAAATAAATAAGAATGAGCACTTTCTTAAGTTTTTTTTTTTTTTTAATTGAAACAAGAACTTTTCAGTTAATTGCTGTTAGTGTCTGAATGCCAGGACCACTTCTAGCAGCTACCCATTTTTGAATTTCACCAAATTATTTTGTGACTGCTACATTAGTTTTACCTTTCGTTATTGCTCTGCCTGGGAGGAAAATCTGTGGAAATAATCTACTAAAAATGCGTATTTAGTTAGTCATAGAACACAGACTAAACAGTGCTTATTAGTTAAAAGTTTTGGGTGTCAATACTGTTTAATATTTAGCATCTGCAGACACAAAACTTATGGCTGACTGTATGACAGACAGAAAATTAAATGTATTTATAAAACAAGTGGAGAAACTATTGTCCTCAAAATACCTTCTGTCACAAAATACCCAGCTGTATAACTGATATAGCCAGTAACACTGGGTTTGAGTTTATATTTGTAGAAAACCTGAGTACAACTCTGTATCAAACTGCTTTTGTTGTCAATAGACCCTGGAAATACCATGTGTCTTCCAGCCTCTCCAAAAGGAAGGCTAATAGAGAAAGAAAAAGATGTTCCTTTGCTGTCAGAGTGCATCACGCTTCTTTTCCATCCTGCAAAGTGGAACCTGTGGCTTGAGGAGCTCTGATTGTCATGTTGGGCAATTGGGCGATTGCCGGTGGTTTCACAAGGCATTTATACGAATGTCTCCAATGGGCTGTGAGATAACATGAGTTCATCTGCGGGCTGCTAGACCAATTCCAGGCATCAACTGAGGTCAGAGGCCTATAAAATATTTAAATTGCCTTTTTCATCTCTAGAATATCAAGGAAAGTAGCTGCACACTCTAGAGAATGAGAACTACTCTGTATCTACTGTTTCTATCTGATGAGTTTCTGTGTGTCTTTTACATTTAGTGAAGTCATTGCTTACACAGCATGATTTCCTTTCCCACTCTCTAACGTATTTCATTAACAGAGTTTGAGGATTTGCTGGGATACCAGGATCTCGATCGTTCAGATCCAGGCTTTAATGTAGATCTTGTTTTATGATATCATATCTTACATAAGAAAGGTTCCCAAGGTGAATATTAAAATATATAACAATGCGTGGGAAAAGTAAAGAAAGCCGCATACCGATGCACTCCTCTTATCTGTTTCAATATTCAGACAACCTGTCTCTGCCCCTGAATGAAGCATGCAGGAAAATTTTGAAAAGAAGTACAAAACAGTCTTGGGTCAGTCAGTCAATGGACCTTTGAAAGACAGTGTTGGACCTTTTTGCTCAGAAGTCTCCAGCCCGGCATTCAGAATTCTTATTGATGTGTCCACAGCTTCTTCAGAGCCACACAAGATATTTAAGTAGCGTCAGGTTTAGTGGCGATGGGAACTGAGTATGTTAAGCTGGTACCAGCCACAAACGATATTTTGAAAATCAGGGTGTTTTAGTGGTGATGTAGGAACTTCTGCCAATGACAAATTCTTTTCTGCTTTCAAGCTGTAGATTGGGTAGAGTTTTAGCTGAATGATAATTATTCTGACTTCCATAAATGGCATAGTTTATAAGGTTGGCCTGATGTGGAAGCATTTTTCTAGGAGGCAACAGCCGACGGTTGGATCTTCTTGTGTTAGCTGAAGTATGGAAAGCATTTCTCCTAAACCATCCATTATTGAGACAGGACCAAAGCAGGAGAAAACATTTTTAAGTGGGCAACAGCCATGCTATGACTTAACCAGAGTGCCTGATAGAACCTGTAAAGCAGCTGTAGTTCTGTTCTGAGTCCCTGATCGCAAAATTCTAGTACTTCTCAAAAAGTATATTTCACGGGTGGGTGTAGAGAAAAGCAGGCTGGTCAACACAGGAAATGCAGCACTTAGCAATTTGAGCAAACCCTATGTACAACGTGGGGGAAGTAAGGATATCGCTCAACCATTTAGAATTCATGTATTACAACAGAACAACATGATCATTCAACATGGCAAGAAAAAGCGGATTTTTATGGCCAAAACAACACTCCACATAAAATTCTGACATATCAATTTAACATTGTTATTTGCTTCTGCTTTGGATTTTGGGGACTGGAGCTGTTTATGAATTTTCAAAAACATCTTGAATTAATATTCAGTGTTTACTAAGCCCGTTGGATTTCCTGGAGTAATTTGCATTAGCTCATAGCAGCAGGGGCCTCGGGAGAGCCAGTACCAAAGAATTAAATAGTAAAACAAATGCTTTGATCTGTTAAAAAATAGGATCTCCTTCACCTTTACTATATGATCATCTGTGAAAAGAAGGAAAAACAAATAAGTCACATCCGTTCTTTATTCCACTACTAAATAAAACAATGCAGTTCTTGTTAAGAGAATATTTTCATGGTAGCATATTTGAATACCAGTGATTACTGCGTATTTGACGATTTTCCGTGATGAAATCTTCAGCCTCACCATGCTTGTTACTAAGGGCTTCTGAACCCTTTCAGCTAAGCCAAATATCCAGCAAAAAATGATGGGTTTGTAACTCTAAAAGGTGCTCTGGGAGATCTGAGATTCAAGCCTATCCCAGAAAGAAACCTTTTTTGGTAACCTTTTTTATAACCTCAGAGAAGTCGTTTAATCTGCTTGTGCCTGTTTTTTGTCTAGTAAACGTCTTGTTTGTTTGCAGGCTGGATTGCTGCAGGAAAGATTGGGAGCTGTTACATAAACTCATATCTGTACAGCAGATGTTAGGATGGGCCAATCCTGTCTATTAAGGTCTTTTTCTTTTGCAAATAAATTGTGAACCTTGACCTATCAGTCATCACCCTAAAACTCCAACAGAAACAAAATTCATAAATATTTATATTTAATGCTTCACACTGCTCTTGTGTGTGTTGCCTTCCATCTGAGAATAGGTTCGGCATTACAAACCTTGCACGGTCAGAGAGAGATTCCAGAAATCATCACGCTAGTTCGTTAAATGCTAAGGTTCCAGACCAAATGGTTTCTGGATGGTCAATCAGTGTGAGTTTTCAATATCAGTCTTGAATATCTGCAGATCAATGAAGATATATGTCTTCAACTCACCTCCTACGCTGAAGTTACCAAAAGCCAAAACCTGATAAAGACAACCGGAATGCTGTGTTGTTGATGAGGCCAGAGTTTCTATCATCAGAATGCCACAGATACCTCACACACCTATTTTTTAAACTTTGAATTACATCCTGGGCTAGGACTTGGACCAAAGTCTTCACCAAGATAACTTTGCAAAATGTCTATAATAGTTCGCATCTCTTAATACAAAGTTTGGGTAAGCATTCCATGTTCTCTGCACACCTTTCTTAGTTAAGTGAAACTCTTAAATCTTTTCACTGGACATGCTGGTATTAGATGACATTGCAAAGCAACTTCTTACTTTAATGAAAATAAGTTCTTTTTAGGGTAAGCAGCTTTTGCATTTGGGAGATAATAGTTCAAGAGTGATGTGCAAGTTAAGTGAATAATGGAAGACATTGTCAAATGTATTTAAAAATACTGAGAAATTCATCAAATAAATTATTCAGTCAATGTTACAGTACCTATCCGTGTAGGTATTTCTACCACCAGAGGTATCTGACAGCCTCTAGGGTAAGGATATTTTTTATTGTTAAATTATTAATGATGCTTTCATGCCTGAGACCTTATGGAATACTACATAGCATCTTTCATCTGAGGATCTCATCATGATTCACAAAGATTAAGCATCATAACATCCCTATGAAGAAAGTAGGCTGTACAGTATAGTTGTGCTGTACTGAATTGTATACAACTGTAAATATAAGCCCATCACTCACTTAAATGAACTTGAAGTTTTACTCCCTGTGCTTCAGGGGCTTAAATCTCAGACTCTCAGTTCTTGTAATTTGTGGAGGAACCTCTAGGAAAAAAAGGATGAGAGAGAAATTAAGTCTCAAAATCATAGATCATAGAATGGTTTAGGTTGGAAAGGACCTAGAAGATCATCGAGTTCCAACCCCCCTGCCATAGGCAGGGACACCTCCCACCAGACCAGGTTGCTCAAAGTCCAACCAGCCTGGCCTTGAACACCTCCAGGGATGGAGTCATCCATCACTGAGTCCAAATCATTTTCAATTGACTACTCCACCACCAGTTATTGTTTCTGTGGGACCTGAGGACTTCACCTAGAGCTCTCCTTTTCCAGGACTGTGCCAATTTGGAAAATCATTGAAGAAGGTCTTCTTCTGAGATAGCTTTGTGGCAGATGTTTAAAAATATGCACAGTGCTTTTGATCTAAGTTTCTAGATAGATGGGAAACCTTTGCTATGTTTTAACACACATTGCAGTTTTTGATGACCAGGTCAGTGGTATCAGAAACTTACAGTGCATTCATACAAGTTTTAAGATTCTTCCTTAATCTGTATTAAAATGGGATTAAAATATCCCAGAGTGGAGCAGAAAACACAAATTTTAGTTTACAGTAATAAGCCTGGCCTTCCCACTGTTTACAGAGAGATGAAACTTCATCTTCTCAAGTGCTCAGTAAACTTGTGGCAACTTCTGGGAACAGCTCATGTCATCTGCATATAGCATCCCTCCTGGTGACTGCAGTGAGACTTTCTGGTTTGAAAGTAAGCAGATGCCCATTTTACTAAAGGCTTAAACTGAAGCAGGGATCTTAAATTACTTGTCTGAGCTAATAGGAGTCTGTAGCAGAAACATTCCCAATAGTATGTTTCAACTACCAGGTTGGTTTTGCACTTTTCCTTTATTTTCTGTTTGAGAAATACAAGTGAAAGTGCCACCAGCCTGCCAACACTGCCTGAGCAGACCTAGGGAAGCAGAACATCAGTTTTATACGCATATATTCCAGGCTCACTAGCATCTTGCCCTCAGCTTTTTCTCTTGTATGACAAGCACGATCAAATATACAGAAACCGAGCAAAACAATACCCACAAAATCTTGCCACGCAGCCTATGGAAAGAACTTGTCTGAACACACCGGGAAAGCGGTGCATGCAGCTTGCTGCTCTTGAACACAGAGGTTTCATTTCTGATCTGGACAGTCAAGTTGGGAATTGTATCTGTGATAATAATGGCATCAGGCAGAGTGAAGCTATTTTTAAAAGAACTGCCTGCAGGCCAAAGGGTAGCCCCCAAGGGGAAAAATAATCAGCTCTGCCTTCTTTACATTTAAGCCTACAGCACTGTCAGAGCCTGACAGTACCGGCCAGCATTCATTTAACATAAGCAAAGAGGAGTAAAAAATAAATACGGGAGAAAGATCAGTATGCATTGGATGGACAAACGTCCCTGATTCTAGAGTTAACCTCTGCATGGTTGAACCGAAGCCCAACATATGGGAAATGGATGCAAAACTCATCTCCCTTGCACACCTGCAGCATCAGAAAAATTCAGCTCCAAGGACAAATGTTTCTATGAAGATTTCCGTTTAAATAATAATGAATGGAAGCAAGGAAGAGCCTGTTGCCTAATTTTAAACTGATGGCACAGTTCCCCAGAAATCTTTTTATTATTTTGAAAATCACCAAAAGAAGATAAAGGTAGAAAAAGATAGAAGTCATCTCATATAACTTTTAACTGCCATGTCTGAGCTAACCAGTAAGTAGTCAAAAGAGAGAAATAGGCAATAGACATTCATAGGTTCACAGGACTGAAGGATAATTCAGTTTGGAAGGTACCTCAGAAGGCTCTCTTGTCCAAACTCTTGCTCAGAGCATTCCTAGGATGCTTGTAGTTATACCCTAAAGTGACACCTAAAGGAGTGAGGTACATTGCATCATGTAGCTGCTGATTCCCAGAGAGCCAGGGAAACTGGATCCAGTGTGGATATCTGAATCATGGACACCTAAACTGGGAAAAATTAATCTCACCTCCAATGCCTAGTTACATGGTGTTTCTGCAGATGCAGAAAGAAGTAGGAATTCTGCAGAAATACCTCAGCTTGCCCAAAGGTAAAAGAACACAGTAGAGCGCTACAGGACATCATAAGCAAAGCAAGAAGTTGCTTCACATGAAATTTTCTTTGATCACAATTTGGTAAGTACAAAGAGACATAGGGAGTTCCCCTAATTTTGAACTGCAGCATCCTGGACTCTCTGTGCAAACAAAGCAGGTCCAACAACCATTAACATGAGTTCTAGCAAATACTTGCACTTTGGACTCTTATTCTTTAAAGGTTGATTTGAAACACTTACAAAGGTCAACCTAGCTAGATTAAGGCTGTGATTTTTAAAAGCTAGTTGGGAATCCTGAACCCAGTACCAATGGCAATCTAATGTGACAATAAAGCTATTTCTATTCATAACTGGTTCATTAAGATGTCAGGCTTAATATAAAATTCTAATCCTTGTACCACTAAGTCGCTTTATTGTCACAGCTTGGCATTTTGCATTGGTTAACTGCTACAAAGAATGAACTGTGTATTTTGAATAGACTACCTGAGACATAAAGAACTAAACTATATATGCTTCCAAACTCTTTTCTACAACTAGGAAATAATATTGATTGCAGACCCATAATTACTTTCCTCTGAACTTACTAGTCAAAGAGTGTTGATTTAAGATACTAATCATATTTTACAGGAATTCATCTAGAAAGGGACATGGAGACAGAGTAGACTCTTGATATTAAATATTGAACCTTGTTTCTTCTATTGCCTTTTAAATGGCTGCACACAGTGACACAGGTCACAAGACATTTTGTCATTTAAATAGTCAAATGAAAATGAACAAAGACACTCTCAAAAAGTTGTGAAGGTAGCAAGCCAAAAACAAGTTCCCAAACACTAACGGCAAGGAGAAGAAATAGTGGATAATTTCTTAGCCAATTAATATCTACTTAGAAGCTTATGCCCTGGTGTGCGCATGTAACTCTATTCAATGTTAATGAAAGTGATGTGCATGCTATGGAGAAGGCTAGGCTTCTTAAAAGGGGTTGTTCAAATTGCTTCCTACAGATACAGGTCAAAGATTAATCANAAAAAAAAAAAAAAAAAAAAAAGTAGATATTAACAACAATACACAGTACTTAACTGCAAAAGCGGAAGCTACAAGTATTATTCCTACTATATTTTTGTCAAGTTTTCAAGCCATCAATGCCACTTCATTTCCCAAGTAAAAGGAAAAAGTGACAGCTTACTGTGATGAAATGTTGAGGTTACTTGCACAAACGTAAAGAGAGCTCAGAATCTGGAGATTCATTTGTCATCACATGTGGTTTTGATTCTTGCAGTGGTTAAGTAAACAGAAAAAAAGTGGAACAGAGGGTCTAAAGACTTCAGTGATACATAAGCAATAAGAGATTAGTTGTGTTTTGTTCTATTTGAGTAGCTCTACTAGGCATATGTAGAGTTAAATAAACTGATATAGTGCTTATAATTGGATGTCAGTGGTCTATTTACCACAACAGACGCAAACATAAACCCATCAAAGCATTCTTCACTAGATTTTATCTCTATTCACATATGTAAATCTTATTTTCTGTACTCAGATGTAACCACTAACTGAGCGGCAGGAATAGAGGACTCAGTTCTCTGTCGGTCCTTGTCTTATATTTGCATTTGGACTTCATGTTTTAAATGCCACCTAAACAAATCAGCAGCTACTCAAGGCAGTAGCCTTGTATTTCGGCTTCCAATAGGCATAAATGACCAAAGAAAAATGCAAGGAAGAAAAACTAGGAGTTATTAATCATATTTTAATGTAAACACCTTTTGGTCAGATGAATTGTACTTTGAAATGGCTATGTCGAGGATAAGGAATGTCTAGACAAGTAGTTCAGATAGGGACATATACAGCCTTCACTTAAGATTTGATTTAGTTGCCTAAAACCAGGCATTTAGTGTCATTTGAAATGCCCTGGGGTATCCAGAACATCTGTGCAGGTCTGGAAGGTGTAATGCAAGACCCATGGGAGAACCAAACCTTTGTGAAAGGGCAGATGGATGTCAGATCCAAGGAAATCTGCAATGGCATCAGATATCTATGTTTGAGCAACCATTTAGAACCTTCAGAAACCCACATTTTGAGGTATACATTTTCTATTTGTAGGCATCTACCAGCCAACTGTAAGTCTAAGGTCTTTTATAGTAATTGGAGATCTATGGCCTGACTTGTTTACTCACTCATGGGCACATACTGTTTGAAATGTCCTAGATTATCCTGGTGTATCATCTCCAGCTGCTGGTCCAGAAGGACATGGATCTTCCATATGTTCTATGTTGCAGCTGTCAAGACCAAACTAATGTTTTGGCCTCCTTACTTCATATCAAATGACATTAGGTGTTGGGGGTATGTCAGTGAGTGGATTCTCTAGACAATTCACCTAAAGATAGCTCTGAAAACTAATAATCTCAGTCAACCTATGTTTCATCATCTGTGTACCACCTGACAAAGAAAACAAAGCAAAAACAAACCACCACCACCCAAAAACCCCCTTCGTTGAGCATATTGATTAGATGTCCATTGGTTAGAATACCCTTAAACACCCTGTGTAAAATGTAGGCACCTCAATGTACACACCTACATTTGTGTATCTTAGCTGTGCTCTTTATCCTCTCACTATAATTAAATTAAATGAACGCAGCCCTGAATGTTGCTTGAGATGTCTTAGTTCCTTGTAATCTGCTAGACTGTCCCTCTCCTGGGCACGCAGGCCATGCCACTCTGAAGACCCACTAGAGTTCATTTGCTGCTTCTAGATTTTTGTATTCTGCTTTTGCCAGTTGCTCACCCATTGCAGAAGTAGTGTCAGAACCATGATTACATTATCTGAGGACCCAAGTAACAACCTTAAATCAAGAATAACACTGGCTTGGTAACATTAAGAATCCTACAGCACTGTAGAAATTACTCGTCCTTCATCCTTAACATGGTCTATGGAATAGTGATAGCTTGAACAGACAGGGAGGGAATATTTTTTTGTGTTTTTGTGTTTGGGTTGGGTTTTTTCCCTGAGAGGAGTAATGGTAATATTAACAAATAATTTGTGGAATGCATTTCATAAGGATTTGATGGTAGGGTTTAGGAGGTCTTTAACTTTAGAATAGGGACATGGCTGCAGAAGACAGGTAAACAGCGTGTAGGCATGGGTCTGTGATTATAACAGTGACGACATAGGTTTATACAGCAGAAGGGACTATAGTTTGGCATGGCAGGGAGAGGCAAGAAAAGCTGAGGTGCACTCATAACACCTGAAGCATGCTCTCATGTTCACCTCCATGTCTGCTGATGTCATATGTCACTTACAGCTGTGAAAGTGGAAACAGAAGGAAACTATGCAGGTACCTCCTTTCAGGACTTTCAGCCCACGGTCCAAGTTCTCTGGTCTCACTCTTCCAGTCATGCTTTGTGACATCTTGTCCCTGCACTCTGTTTGAATAGTTGATCAGCCTGGAGGTAAGTAAGACTGTGCTAAAATAGCCAAAGTTGTTCAGGCGAGCTTGGAGAGGACTGCCAGAGATGAGAGACATTTTTGACAAATGGTACTTAAATGCAAATGTTTTTCCAAGCATCAAATTTTGAGCTGATAATTTTTCTGTTATTCACAAAAAGACACCTATTTGGCAGCCAAATCTTTAGGGATGAAATTCTGCCCTATTTTACCTCCATGCAAACCCGTATTTTCAATTAGGAAAAATGAGTTTGTTCTTAATTAAAAACAAGAACACTGAAAAAAGGAAAATGATAGGATAAGAAAAGCAGCCCTAAAAACTACCGTATCATCTGAGTGGTTTGCTTAAAGTCATTCAGCATTTAGATGCAAAGTATTTTTATTCCCATGATCCCATAAAACCTGCATCATATTTCTATGTCTTTACTTTACTCTTCACTCTTAATGTAAAATTAACTCCAGCTAGACCACTGAGCTTCTGACTAATACTCTCAAATCAGCCCCATTTTTGCATTTCAGAATCTCTATCAGCTCTGCGAAACGTTCTCTCCTGAGGGAAGGCAACAGTTGGCATTTTTAAAACCTAGAAGCAAGTGTTTGAGTTTGATGAGGCTATAAACTCGCTGACTGATGTTCCGTGCTCCGCAGGAGAATGGGTACAGGGAATAAAAGAGTCTCTGAGGAAAGGGTCTGCTCAGTGTCCAGACCCAGTAAATCCTTTGCTGCTTCCTGAGGTTGCAAACAAGGCTGCTGATTACAGGCAGTCTTATCCCAGGGTCTTTATCACTCTTCCTGACAGTTTGAGATTATTTATCAGCAAGATCTAATACCTTAAACATTTTTGGCAAGTTCTCTTCTTGAAAACGCCGTAAGAAGCAGTGGAGGCAGACAGGCAACCCAGTATTCCAGGAGGGGAAACAATTCTTTAATAAACCTGATAGTTCTCTATATAATATTCCGTCAGTGATATTTCCGTAATGAAGCATTATTTGACAGATTCAAACTACTGCAGGATAACTTAGCATGGCTCTGAAAGCAAGCTTTAAAGCCTCAGGAGGTCAAACTGACTACATCTTTTTAATGGGTAGGCATGGAGCAAGGCAATGACCTAAGAGCTGTGAGAAATAAAGAAACATTCTGTCATTGCTGCCTTTCTGATTAACTCCCTGGCTTTCTCCTGTGATTACTGGAGATTTTCCAGTCAAGGAACACCTTCTGCCTGACACTGATACATGCTGCTTATGTGACATGAGAAAATGTAGGAAGTTGTCATCCGCTCTCTGAGTGGTAAAAGAGTGGGAAATGCTTTTTCTTCGAATCCATAGCGCTGGTGTTGCTATAAAGGACTAGGTTTATGCTTTTGGCCAAGCAAGAGGAGGAAAAAAGAGAGAAAGAAATTTTGCTGTTGATTGCAGTGGTTTAAGAATTTCATTGGGAGAGTGGTTTAATATAAGAGTTTGTATTTTCATACAATTCTACAGTTCTTTGCCAGTATTGTGGATAATTTTTTTTTTTTTTCTGTGAGACTTTTGGGATTGCACAGCACTGTTAAACGCTGGAAATGTGTCCGTGGCTGTTCATTCCCAGCGACTGCAGCTCTCCTCACCAAAGCCACCTGAAGCTTTCCAAGTAAATCAGTACACAAGTATTATTCAGCCTATTAAAATTAGTAGGCTACTTCACCTGTGCTGTGTCACATTAGTTTCTTTAAATATACTTGTTTAAATAAGCCAAGACTTACTGAGACTGTACAAGAGAGATCACACCTGGGTTGCACTTATGCCACTTGGAGATGGAGTTTGAGAAAGAGGGTTTTAATATTCTCTTTCTTTTGAAATATAGGCTGGCATCTTCTTTAGCAGAGGTGTCAGACAGATGAGAACTTCATGTAATCTCTTTGGGGAGGGAGTGTTTGAGGTTTCCTCTGTGCTTATCTGCAGTGAGCGTGATTCGTTAGTGTAAGACAGAGTAACACAGACTTTAGCTCGGGAGGTCTCAGGTCAAATGCCATTGTGTCAGACATCAGAACTGCTGAGCTCACTTACAGCTTCTGTGCTGAAAACAGCGAAGATGGCAATCAGCAAAACTGGCAACGATACAGCAGGTCTCATTAGGACTTCCACAGTTTACACTGCTGGATAGTTCTCTAGTTTTGGTTGTACAGCCAGCCCATAAGATTTCTTATTTGGCGTAAGCTGGAAACGGGTTAGAAAAGTCTTCTACAAACCTGTTCTGGGCAGGGTAACACCAATGGTACAAAAATTCCCAGAGAAAATCCAGGATGGATATGTGTTTACTCCTCAGGTACACTGAAAGAGAGGACACAGCTATTTCTGTCTAGCGATAAGGAGGGAGAAGATAGCTGGCATCGGAATCATCCAATTTAACACACAAGCAAGCACAAATAATCACTCATCTCCTGAAGGATATGAGCCTTGTGACAGAGGTGATATATAGCATGGAAGGAGATGGACAGACAGATCAAGGAATTATCTTTTTTTTTTTTCTCACAGGAGCAGCACTTTCAAAATCTGACTATGCTGGTGGAACAACTATTTTAGTCAGGACTACAACACAAGGGTAAGAACATCCACGCAGAGAGGCAGAAGGACCATATAACCCTGTGAATCCTGTCTCTGACAACACCCCACAGCAAATGTTTAGGGAAGAATATAAGCACAACCCAAGATGCAGTGATACATCCATGGAAACTGCAATTCAGGGACTTCTGGAGGGAAAAAGTGGTTTTGCAGTAACAGACTTTACTGGGTTTTATTTCTATGGATTTGTGAGGTTAGTATTTGAACCTGTGCATGCTCTTTTAATATCTGCAGCATTCAGAACGTGGAGTTCACAGATGTGCTCAAAAATGTTACACACTCTGTGTTTTGTATCACTACTTCATAGTGCCACCGAGTGTCTTCTAGTTCTTGTGCTGAGGACACAGCTAACAGTCAATCCTTATTTACAGTTGACAGTCAATTCCATAATACTCAAGGTTATGCAGATTTCTATCATACCACGGTCATCTTTTTTCCATACTAAAGGATCCTAGTCCATTTAGCTGTTCCTTGCACAGAAACCATACCACACCTTTGATCACCCTTTGTCCATTTTCTCTGGGCCCATTTTACTTGTAGTATATCTTATCTGAAAAGGACAGACACAATTGTATAGACACATAATAGTTTCATAAAGAATAACAGAATTTTCTTCATTGTCTTCTATGCTTTTCCTAATAATTGCCAAAATTCACTTTGTTTTTCAACCACTCTTAAACACCGATCAGATATTTTCAACTAAGTATTGATAATAAGCTCGGGATCTAATTTCTGACAGTGCAAGTCAGTTGATCATTGTATATGTAAAGTTAAGACTGTTCTCCCTCAAGTGCATTTCTTTGCATTTATCAATGCCAAATTTCATTTTCATTCTTCGTTCTTCATCCCTAGTTATTCTGTATTTTTTTATTATCCTGAATAACCTGAATGCCTCTAGTAAAATAGGTGACCAATCACCTCCACTGCCATTTGCAGTCTTATCCAGAACACCTATGTTGAACAGAGTTGGTCCTGATGTAGCTTGGATGAGACATTTTTAATTCTTTTCTTACCCATTGTGGAAGAAACACACATGAGAAATACCGCTTTCCGTAAAGAAGCTCTTCATATTTCTCACAACTAAAATGGAGTAGATTTGTTTTGTAAACTCTACAACGTACTTGGAAAAATCTATTGACATTTGAAGGTCCAATCTATTCCTCTTGCTATTACATGGATTTAGGTTTCTTTTAAGGTATCCAAACTGTGCTGACCAATCTACCCTTCCAGAACTATTACCAAGGTTACTTATAGAGCAATTGTCCTAGCAAGGAAGTGACAGCAGTCTGGGAACAAGATTTCTTACCTCATTCATGTCCATATTAGGCTATTTTATGGCAAAAATTGAGCCTGTCAAGATAACAGGAACAGAACAATTAGAGGTAATTAGCCCAGCAGGAGAGTCATTGTCACCAAGGTGTCTGGGAAGTTGGCAATCTGAGAAAGGTCAAGATAGTCACTCAAAATGGATATATAATTTGCCTATTTAGATCACAAGCTCTTCTGGGCTCACAGAAAGTCAAGTACAATGACCTCTTTTGGGGCCTTGGAGTGCTGGAGTGAAAAAATGCAAACATATTTAATGATAAATATAAAGATAAAGGTGACCCCCAGTGAGGCATCTGAGTTAAGTGAGGAGGATACTTTCTCTCAGGGGCCATGAACTTACTGTAGACATAATAGACTAAGTTTCAGGAGCTCATAATCTCTTGAAAGGAACATTTGATTATGGATTACAAGGATTTGCCTTGTTTAGAAACAGCAGCAGTCACAGTCTTCGTCTCTTGAGCACAATGTGGTAAGTATAGACTTGCATTTACTCCTAAACTATTAGTTTGTCAGGTTAATTGGACAGTAAAAGACTTTCCTTCCCTTATGAAAGTTCTGCTGTTTTATATTTCAAGTTTGGCATCTCGACCTCGGGTGTTGAACTTTGCTTCTTTCCTGTCCCATGACAGCGTGTAGAAGCAGTGTGAGCAAGTACAATCTAACCCACTGGAAATAATCATCCTCAAATTGTGGGAAGCGGGGCGGTTATTCACAGAGAGAAAGCCCGCATTAAAATGTACAGTTGATGCTAACAAGTATCGCAGACAGCTCTATCACCTGTCAGGATTTCACTTGGCACTCCTCAAATTGGGCATCTTTCCGTTTGGTAGTCAATGGGACTAGTCATGTGAGAACGACTCATTTGGAAGCGGTGACCTGGCCCAAGTCCTCTGGCACCACTTAACTCTCACGTAAGTCCTTGTACTCAACGGATTCAGCGTGACTAATGGTTGCTGAAAGCTGCCGTCTCCTTCAAAATTCTACACCTGAAATGAAGACGAGCAGTTCTGTACTAGGCTAATAGGGATAACCTTGGGGAGTAGCTATGCACTCATTTCAAACACTTGAAAGAGGAACAAAAAACTATGAAGTTGCTATTGAAGTATAATTAAGATGGTGTTTTCAAGTACAGTGTAACCTTAAACTGGAGGAGTAAGAGAGTTGAAATGGAACCACTTACAAAGCAGTAAAAGCTCCACTGCATGAGGCACTCTGCGTGCACAAAATTATAGGATTAGAAACCATTCAGCCAGTCCAGTGCCTGTGTAGACAGAGGTTTGTAAAGGACTTTTTTTAATGCTTTTCTGTTGAAAGAAGTGAGAATTGAGAAAAGGAAGGCCGAGAAAGGAGAATATCCATACGTGGCCAGGGAGGGTCATTTGGCGGAAGTAAACAGAAGTCCAGAGCACCTCCTTCTGAAGCCTTTCTTGAACTTGTTTAAACTTAGATAAAAAGATCGAAGCTTCCTCTGTGGCTTTAGCATACGCTGATTTTTTTTCTTAGACCAGAGAAGTCTTGGGATCTGCTTACAAGTGATTTATATTTTCAATCCTTTTGTTACCATCAGAAAAGCTGGAAAACAGTCCTCTCTGGTGAAAGCTTCAAATCCAAAGCAGTACCCTGTCTGCAGAAGCCTTGTGTGTTCCCACTTTCAGACCCTAAGCTCCACTGAGAAAAACCACCCTTCAGTGAAGCTTCCAGGATCATGTTTTAAATGTCTGTAAAGTGCTGGGAGACGAATACATTTATGTGCACATATAAATCACAGTAGAGCTGGACTTTAGAAGACTGTTTGAGAAGACGCTATAATTTTTGAGNATTTTCCCAATCCTGGCTTTTGCATTCTACATCACGGGTGAACATTTGGTGAACAGTTGTGTAAGAAACATAAAGCTCTTCCCACAGCACTAATTTATTACATCCAA
The DNA here is from genome assembly GCA_008711295.1 of Anarhynchus alexandrinus. NCBI lineage: Eukaryota > Metazoa > Chordata > Aves > Charadriiformes > Charadriidae > Anarhynchus > Anarhynchus alexandrinus. Next base: position 772,941 of record VUYV01000154.1, on the reverse strand, counting down.
CAGAGCTGTCTATTACTCTCCAGTAAGTAATAAGGAAGACTAGAATGACTGCCTTTGGTGAGACACTGACACAAGTTGCCCAGGGAAGTTGTGGAAGCCCCGTTCCTGGAGGTGTTCAAGGCCAGGTTGTGAAGGTTCAAGGCCATGGACTAGTGAAAGGTGTCCCTGCCCACAGCAGGGGGGTTAGAACCAGATGATCTTTAAGCTCCCTTCCAACTCAAACCATTCTATGATTCCATGATTCTATGAATCTCAGACAAATGTAGTTAGGTCAGATTAATCCCACTGGAAATAACACAGGGCATGTTATGGATATATAGCACATTTAAATTAAAAAAAAGTCTCATTTTGTCATTTTAAGATTTTGAGCATGGAAAATATCACAAAAATAATGATTTTGGGGTTGTTTTGTTTTCTGCAACGAGTAAAAAATACACCTACCAAACAGGAGAGGATTTTGTTTGTTTTTTGTTTGTTTTTTTTTTTAATGTATGAGTAACAAAAGTAAAAAACAGAACTGATTTAGGCCAATTACTAGATGGATGTAGAAAAGCTGTTAAGAAAACTGTAAAGAAATCAGTAACACTTCTTACATATATCCATTTTCCTTTCTGAGTATTTCTTAGTCCATTAATGACTGAGGAAGACATTAAACAACATCCACTAGGGGGTAAATATTTTAAAATGTATAGACTCACACCCAAGTTTTGTCTGATGCAATCTCTGACCCACTGGTATGAGCTTTAAAAAATTATGAGAATGTTATAAAAATTCCAGGTGATTAGAAAAATGCTAATTGCTTAAGGAACTAATCTGTCAATCCTAAACAAAATAACAGAAAGTATAACAGTGGCTAGAACTGATAGAAATATGGTTAATTCCAATCAAGTTGGATCTGTGAAGAAATCTTTGCCAAAATGTTGTGAATTCATGCCTTGGTGACATTACACGTGAAGTTATAAATAATACACATTACAACAGATAAAGTGTGGGGAGTCATCGTCACGTTTGGAAATGCTGTGCTGTGTTCTGCATGCTGGCACTGAAAAACTAATCCACTTAAGCCGCTTGAGAAGGAGACTTTTTTTTTTATCTCATGCACTACAGGCATGGCAGGTGATTTGATGTCAGTATTTCAATATGTTTAGTAAAGGAAATGCTGGGTAGCATTAACATAGGAAATCCAGAACACAGTGCCAACAATTAACCAGTGGAATGTATTGCTACATCTTAATATCGCTGCATTCAGATATTCCAACTACCTTTTCAGATGCTACAATTTAAAAAAATTCAACTTACTAAGCTCAGTAAAGAAGTAAACTGCTGAAGTTTAATGACATACGGTATAAAGATGTCAGACCAAATGATCCAGTAGTCCCTGCTCACTTCAGACACAAAGAATCTGTGAATGAATTGTGTTTAATGACTGATTAAAGCCATATTCAATGGGGAATCCAGACTTGAACAGAAGAGGAAACCCTGCAGGGTTTCTCAGTGTGATACACACGCTTCTCTGAGACTTGAAGAGTCAAACATTTCCACCCAGGTTACTCCTTTTCTTGTTTGTGAAAGGGTTCGGGCGGGCGGATACAGTACAGGAAAAAAAAGTGTAAATTAAACTCATCAGTGATGTTGGATCTCAAGAGCACAGAGTCTTCCAGAGAGTTTCATAGATCACCGCTCATTTATTTTGCTCTTTTCAACGTTCCCTGCACAGCTTGAGTTCTGGAAGTGCTGAGATTTTTGAAGTTAGCCTCAAAAGTGAGATTTTGGTGTTAGGGCCTGAGCAAATCCACAAAAGTCTGTCAGGCCAGAGAACCTGGAGGTTAGATAGGTTGACATGTTATTTGGACAGGAAACAGCTTGCTGTAGGGAGCTCCTGGTTGCTTTATATTTTCGGAGTTGTCATCAGAATCAAAACAGCTTGAAGCAGCACTTATGACTCATTTTCAGTGTGGAACAAAGCCATAAGTTAAGCACCACATGCTATGAGTGTAACACATAACAGGCCCCTTAGCTACATGGAAAAGTTTTACCCAGTTTTCAAGTGTCAATCTAGTTTTCCTTGTGCCTAAGGCTCTGTGACATCGAGACATTCGTAATCAGGTTCGTTTCTGTCCTCACCACCCATTATAACCTGTCACTCTTCAGCTTCTTCACTTACTATTCCACTACTACGGATTTAATCTGCAGTTTTCTATGCACTAAATTTAAGGCCTAGCAGTTTTCATGTATTATTCACTTCCATTTGCTATACTTGTTAAACAGTATATGTTCATTGGAGTTAATAAATCACCATTCACTTTCCTTTTCGCGTTTCCCAGAACAGAGTTATTACTCAATCTATCTCTACCGACAGCAGCTTCATAGCTTCCACAGATTTCTCTGTATTCATGAAGCTATTTATCACTGTTCCTGTCTTAAATATTAGCAAAGTAAGCTTGCTCGAAAGGCTTAAGCTATAATCTGTTGGAGGTGTGTGTGGAGGCATACATATGTCTGACTCTAAATCATGTGAAATGTCTGCCTATTGGCTGTGTGACATCCACCTCAGTTTGGGTAATCTGAGGTTATTAATACGCTTATCAAAGAAGAATAGAAAGAAAGTTATCTTCTGTAGGTGTCTCTTACAGATAAAGAAGGGACCAAAGTCTGGAGACCTTATTAATTTTGCATATCTGCTTTTGCTCTCATCCCCTCAGGAGCGTATTACTGGAGTCAGCGACTGGGGCTTTTGCTCTTTCTGTGCCTCTGAAAGGAGACGCTCAGCTCCTTACTTCAAGAGGATGGGGCCAGACTCTTTTCAGTGATGCCCAGTGACAGGTTAAGGGGCAACGGGCACAAACTGGAATACAGGAAATTCCAGCTTAACATGAGGAGGAACTTCTTTCCTTTGAGGGTGGCAGAGCACTGGCACAGGCTGCCCAGAGTCTCCTTCTCTGGAGTGGGGGAGTCTCCTTCTCTGGAGATATTCAAAACCCGCCTGGATGCGTTCCTGTCCAACCTGCTGTAGGTGACCCTGCTCTGGCAGGGGGAGTTGGACGAGATGATCTCCAAAGATCCCCTCCAGCCCCGACCATTCTGTGATTCTGTGATTCTGTGACTCCTTTAGCACAAGTATGAGGCTGCAGGCAGGTGCCAGAAGGTCAGGGCTGCCTACGCCGGCAGGTGCGGGCAGGCACCAGTGCCTGCTCTCTGTGACTCTGGTCAGTGAAA
>VUYV01000154.1:540445-763717 GCA_008711295.1 Anarhynchus alexandrinus | reverse complement strand
AGGTAGATAACATCCACAGCTTTTCCCTCATCCACTAAGTGGGTCACCTTGTCATAGAAGGAGATCAGGTTTGACAGGCACGACCTGCCTTTCACAAACCCATGCTGACTGGGCCTGATCACCCTGTTCTCCTGCATGTGCCGTGTGATGGCACTGAGGATGATCTGCTCCATGACCTTCCCAGGCACCGAAGGGATTATTTGATAAGGGATTATTTGATAAGGGATTATTATTTGAAGGGATATTGATGTCTTCCCCTCATTAGTAGATGCTCTTTCCTCAGTCTCTGATTTTCATAAGATAAGTCAGGCCTTCATAACCTTAAGACCACTATTCCATCTCTAAAATCCGGCTGAAATGGGCCAGGCAATTAAAAAGTGAGATCTGGTGGGGGAGAGGGAGACAGATAGAAGAATACAAAAATTCTCCCACATACTGAGCATGTGTCTCCTTTTCTTAAGAGTCTAAGTGAATTATGTGCTTGAGAGAGAGATTTAGAGCACTCGTGCTGAACAGCGATTAGCTCCCTAATTTACTTGGCAATCCTAGAAGCCCAAATTTCTTATACAGAAACCAGACAGAAGTAGGATGTTACCAAACAGACATTCAGGGTATTTACATCAATTATTCAGAATAAGCAGTGAAAATACTATCCCTTCTGTACTCATACTTCTTCATATGTGACTTTCACTGTCACAAAGGGCTTCAAACCTCATTCACTGTATATCTTGCAACTTCTTCATCAAATAAAATATGGGTATTAAGTAGAGCTTGTTCAGTACACAATCATAATTACTTTCTTGATTAACATCCATCATTTAGAGTGTTTCAAGGAGAGGTACTTTCAAAAACCAGTATCTGATGAAGTAGGTAGCACAAGGTCACCATTATGGAAGAGGTTCATCTTGAATCATCCGGAGGTTGAAGTGGGCATTTATTTGTAGGTTAATCTAGAAACATTAAAGCTAGCATTTCCTCATTTCCCACCGTATTTTTTACTCTAAGTAAAAATAAGTGTAATAGCTAAGACCTCTCTTGTAACATGAACTTCAAGGTTTCAAACCCAGCATCTCTACTAAGCTACCTTTAAAGATAAAGCAGACTGAAGAAAAAGTATTAGGTAGACACGGGAATCTTTGGATAGTGTAGATCAGCCCAATTTCATTTAACGCATTGAATCGATGTAAGCTTACATCAGAAGATAGGAAATTTAATTTTTGCTTTTCCTGACCTATTGTGATTTTAATCTTTTGTTAGGCCATATTTTATTAGATTAAACAAGTAGTAGCTCTTCCAAGAGATCAGAAAATAATTATTCAAAATGCCCAGTGAAAATTAATAGCTAAAAATCAGGTGCTGATTACCTCAAGAAAAACTGACTATACAAGGGTACCTGTATGCTGCATACAAATCGTGCATGCACCCTTAGAGTTGTGAAAAAATCTTGACAGACAATTGCTCATTAAAATCTGATAATTGTAATCAGAGTGCTTTGACTCCCTCTAATTGGTAACAACAGAAGTAAAGTAATCTGTGCTTTTGGCATGCTGTCTGTCTAATGCATCTCATAAGAATTAGAAAGCAATATACAGAAGAAAAAATGCTTTATTAGTTATAGGATTTAAAAGACATCAATTAACTTCTTTAAACCCCCTCTTTTTTCCTTTAAAACATGGGGCAATTTGTTTCCTTGATGTGTGAGCCATCATCAAATCTAAATTCACAGCAAGAACACTTCTGAGATAGCCCAAACTTATCATGAGGTTAATGAACCATTGCACTAGTCCGATCAAACCCATTTGTCAATGAATAAAATTGCTCATCTGTTATCTTGCAACATAATTTGGAATAAAACTGCCAAAATAAGAACTTATTTATGTTTCTCTTTAGCAAGGATTGCTCCTTCAGATTGTAAAATGTGTGTATAATAGGTCAGTAATGTAAGGAGAGTTTATTATTTTGCAGCAAAAGTCACAGATTCAGTCTGAAGCAATTTCTGATTTTGGAACACAAACGTTACGTGAGAGCAGAGTTGGCCCTACAATATTCAAGTAATTTCTGTTGTGAGGCCTATCAGGACAATTTAATATGGGATTGTGTATGGGTTATGCGACCCAGAATTTTTCAGGGAAAATCAGGGCTGAAAATTTAAGCATAGCAGATCGCTATTACCATGCTATCATGTTACTCTGTTATTGCTGCATTTATTTATTTAATTAGTTATTATACACGATAACCACCAATTAAGCTGGATGCGGTATACCAAAACCTGAAGGTTCCAGGTTTGGAACAGTCAACAAAGGAAAGTTGCTGATAAATAATCATTGCATTATTCAGAAGGTCTTTTCTGCTGTTAACCAGAAGACAGAGGAGCAAAGAAAGTAAGGTGGATGACATTTTCTGTTGTGCAGAAAGCAACGATAGAGTGGTCCTACCCATGGACACTGAGCGTAGAGATGTGAGCAAGCAGGCCGGGAAACAAGTGGTTCAGAAGCTGAGTAATGACCATATCATCCACAGGAATTGCTGCCCCCTTCAGTCACAGGTGAATGAGTCTTGGAAGTCTGGACAGAGGATAGAAACAAACCAATTAAGTCGTCTTAGACCTCTGGGCCAGAAAGGGTGAAAAAGTCAAAAATGTAGGGTAAGACACTTGCTGTGGGGTACACTTTTGGATTAACTCACTTGAAGTTGGATAAAACTTTAGGAAATTCTGCAAAACCTCTCCTGTCTCCTACAACATTTTGTTGCAAACAGAACAATATTGATGGGGCTGCTTAATCCTCCCCAAGTGACCAGAGCTGCAACATAAGAGCCCCATTAGATGCCAATTGTGTGGGCCGGCCCATCGTGTGAGTAGGACAGTCAGTGTGCATGTGGAAAAATCTGGGTTTGAGTTTATATTAATTCATATGGTATGAAAAGCTTCCAATGGCACCTGGATATTTTATGTGATTTTTGCTGTCTCTGGAAGGACCAGTGTTGTGAAGCAGAAACAGAAAATTTTTAAGGGATGATGAAAAAGTCCCATATTGTTCCAATGAAGACCATTAAGTGCAGGACAATGTTTCCGCTTACTGTCTACATACAAGTTTTGATTACCGTGGCTCACTATCTAATGCTCAGTCATGAGTGTAACGTGTAGCAGAATATGAGACATAGAAACTTCCCCCAGAGTAATTACCCAGTCTTTAGTCTTCAGCACACTCTTGTAGTCACCCCTCTTGCTTAAAGTTCTTGCTTTTGAAATTTCACTTTGCAGTTCTCAAGATTATCAGCTATGTTTTTCAATTACAGGCAAGTTAAAAGCATTGAGTACATGTGCTCCTAAAAGCTACAACAACCTCATGGTTTCTTATGACAGGCAAGAAGATCAAAATTGAATACTGTGTTTCTTTGTTTTTCTCCCCCAACAAATTCCCATTCCTTCACAAATAGCACCTGAGCATTCCTTTTTTTTTTTCTCTTATTTGTTCTCTCTAGATATTTCTCTTCCTTTACATGGGTTATTTGAAACGTAATTGTCCAGGGAAGAGTTTGTGTGGAAAAACGTTGCACCAGCTAAGCAAGAAAATGAAGGCAGAAAGGGAGTGAACACTGAAAAGATGGTATTGGCCTGGTTCAAGGAATGGAATAGGTTTTCTTGAAAGGTTTGTGCTGGAGAAGGTCTCTGTCTTTTCCCACTGTCAGAAGGCGGTGCCTGGGATGGTCGTGCCCTGATGCAGTTGCATTGTGTGTACCAGTAATACCCAGTACCTTTACTATTGTACTGGATGTTTTGACCTGGAAATTCTCCATCGGACATCAAAAAAGAACTACCCGAAATGAGAGTGAAATGCAGCCCTGTGCGAAGGACCCATGTTCTGTTTTTAAATACCTGCTTCAGGTAATAAATCAAAGGTTCCTAAAAATAAAAGTTCCCATTTTGGAAACACTATTTTGATCCTTTTGTTTTCTCTGGGCTCAAAATCAGAATCAGTTACAAAAATAGTATATATCACCTAAAACTTTTTCAAACATGTTGTTGAGTGTATATTTACCAGAGGAGGAAAAAAAAGACAAAATTAAAAATATAAATGCAATAAAATTGTAAACAGCTTGAGGGAAAGTGCTCGACATAGACAAATAAATTCAAAAGCCATAAAATTAAAAAGGGCTGATGTGATCAACTCTGCTTATAACACAGATGCATGCAGTTTTAAGTCTCTGTTCTTGATCAAAATGTAGCATAACTTGTGGATAGATATATCGAGTATTGATGATTGTGGAGAATCTCTAGCAATTCACATTAAATTATTGTAAGTATTAACCACCTTTCCTATTAAAAAAACACTTCTCATTTTCGTCTTGAAACCTCAACTTTCCACCAGCGGACACTGTAGTACCTGATGTTATGAAGAGGCTGTTAACAAAGCATTACCTGTGCTCACTTGTCCTTATAGATTGGGATCAAGTCATCCTTTGAAAATCTTATTTATAACATAAAGACATTGATCAGATGGAATCTTTCATACTAAGGCTTGCAGAGAAAAATGGATAGGGCAAGTAATGAAGTATTTTGTACTTTCAGGAGCAGAGCTGTACTTGAAATAGTCAAGAATAGGATTTTTCAAAGCGATCTTCAGGAGTTACCTAGCCAATTCAGATGTATGGGTGGCTCACTTTTGGACCTCTTTGAAAATCCCAGAGTTAATTATCAGTGTTTGTACAACTCTTTGAACCTTCAAGATGTTCTAAAAAAAGGTAAGTGTGATGATAGTTTGTATTAAACACCGCTTGTAAATTATATAAATCACACTTTAAATCCCTGAATAGATTGATCGTGTTCTGGGAGTTTTCCCTCTAGGACATGTATAATCAGATTCAGTTACAACTCTATACTGCATAACATCAGCTTATTAAGCAGATCATTGAAAACTACAAAGCAAGAGACTCTGGAACCTACCCTGAGGTAAGCATCTAAGAGTTTCACCTTACTTTCAGCATCGTGTTTAAAACACACACCATACCTGAATTCTTTAAGTGTTTCTGGTAAAACTAAATGATTGTACTTTAAGGTAATTTAGGTACTAATAATTCATGATCTACCTCATAAAAGACTGAGGAGGAAAGGACTGTCTTGCATTGCTCTGCTTTCTGAAGTAGAAAATACCACAGGTAGCCGTTAGTTGGTGACCAACAGCTCTCTCAAGGTCTACAAGCTCCCAAGCTGATTCTAAGAAGTAACATATTGAACTAAAACTCATATGGATGGGACAAAAGAGAAAAGGATTTGCATAAATAAATTGTGGTAAGTTACTATTATCCTAAGCTTCGTTTTAAGAAGTATTAGTTATTGTACAATGCCACATCAGTGACTAATTTTCCAGTCCTCCTCTGACACCCTGGTTGCATGAAGGGGCATTCATTTGGAGGTGTTCTAGGTGCCTGGGATACCCAAACAGCATTAGCTTTTTGACTTTATCAGTGCTGCAACAGATGTGCTGAAGTCCTGAAAGGAAGTCAACATTAATCATTTGTGTGGAGTGTGATAAAAATTATTACAGAGAAACCAGAACACGGATATGGAAATATATCTTCATAATCAATGTTACAATAACACTAAAGCTTAGCATTCAAGCAGATGGGTTAGCCAAAGTGCAAAGAACAGAGGCACAGAAAGACAGGTACAAAGGAGGTAACGGGCAGAAGCAATCCCTCCACACACCCCATCCTAGGTCTCAATCGCTGTTACTCCTCTGGCATTATCTTTACTTTGAAGTAAAATGTGAACCAAAACTCACAATGAAAAAGAAAAAGTAAGAAAGGGCAAGAAATTTTTTTCTTCAGAACTGTTTTCTTTGATAACAAACTTACTTGATTTAAACGCATTTTCTGTTTTCTCTATAAGTCAGTCCAAATGAGTTGAAAGAAACAACCTAATTGGGATGTAAAGCAATATCAGGCCTTTGATTATCACTTAATTTAAATGTTTGTTAATCTGATGTTTAATAAATAATGTCTGTTTCCTATGCAAAACTGACATTTAGTTAACATCTTTTAGCACCATTTAAGGTATTTTATTCCTGAAACCTATAAAGCTCTTGTGCTGGATTCCAACCTGAGGGCTTTCGAACACAGCAATGACTCTTTATTTTACATATCCTTCCCTAGATATTCTCATGATACGATTTCCATACTGCCTGCAGATATATTCCAGAAACTACACTGCAGATTTGTGTGTCTAGGAGCTACAAGGCTTATGGACGGTGGTTCAGTCTTGGATATGTATGTACACTATGCATGCAGTGAAAGAGCCATTGGGCTTCTGTGACTTGTCATTTATAGCAGTACTGGCTTCCAGGTAGAAAAGACTCAGTATGACAAAGGCTTGCACTAGGGTGCCACTTAACGCAAGTACCTGCACTTTAGTACCTAGTACTAAATATAGGGAAGACTAGTGGCTAAGTCAGGCCTTTCTCCACAGAGAGATTACTGCTAAAAATGTTTTTAAGATGCTATGGTAAAGTATTTCTGAGAAAGTTATTATTTTTGTTGACTGTGTAATAGTAGTTCTTTGTGGCCCAGCTTGTGCCTGTTCAAATTTCCCATGCACTGCACATATGTGGCATGAGACAGCCCCTGCTCTGCCTTTTCTGCAGAAGTTTCAGTTTAAATAGAGGGCAGTGAATCCTGCAAACTACCTAGCACAAATGTAATACCTGCATTATTTTTCCTTTTTCTCTTTTAATTACTTAAATGATCACAATTATTAAAATTATGACAAATAGTGAAAGGATGATATTCATCCAATAATTTCTTGGTCCTAAAATTAAATGATATTGTAATGACAGGTAGAGGTTGTTCTTTGTATCACAGAAATTTGGAGAAAAGCTTGATTTGCTTTTTCTTGAAGAAAAAATGTCCGTGTCCTGGTCATTAATGGATGGAAGTCATGCTCAAGGGAACTGTGCCCAAATCACCAATTTATATCTATATCTGTCTCATTTACATTTGTTAATCCAGCTTTCACTGGACACACCAAGTTATGTGTAAATGGAACAGTTCCAGTACAATTTGTGTAATTAGATAAATACTTTTCAATGAGCTAAAGTTAAATCAACAGAAAAAAAAAAGTGCACTTACGCTAGAATATGTCTAATTTGTTTATCATAGAATCTTAGACTCAGAATGGATTAGATTAGAAGGGACATTAAAGATCATCTAGTTCCAGCCACCCTGCCATGGGCAGGGACACCTCCCACCAGACCAGGTTGCTCAAAACCCCATCCAAACTGGTCTTGAACACCTCCAGGGATGGGGCAGCCACAACTTCTCTGGACAACCTGCGCCAGTGTCTCACCACCCTCATAGAGAAAATTTTCTTTCTGATATCTAATCTAAATATACTGTCTTCCAGTTTGAAGCCATTACCCCTCATGCTATCACTACATGCCCTTGTAAAAAGTCCCTCTCCAACCTTCTTGCAGGTCCCCTTCAGATAATGGAAGACTGCGATAAGATCTCCCCAGAACTTTCTCTTCTCCAGGATGAACAACCCCAACTCTCTCAGCCTGTCCTCATAGGAGAGGTGCTCCAGCATTCTGGTCATCTTCGTGGCCCTCCTCTGGACGTGCTCCAACAGGCCCATGTCCTTCTTATGCTGAAGACACCAAAGCTGGATGCAGTACTGCAGGTGTGGTCTCACGAGAGCGGAGTAGAGGGGCAGAATCCCCTCCCTCAACGTGCTGACCGTGCTTCTCATGATGCAGCCCGGGATACAGTTGGCCTTCTGGGCTGCAAGCGTTCACTGTCGGCTCATGTTGAGCTTCTTATCAACCAACACCCCCAAGTCCTTCTCCTCCGGGCTGCTCTCAATCCATTCTCCACCCAGCCTGTACTGATACCAAGGGTTGCCCCGACCCAGGTGCAGGACTTTGCACTTGGCCTGGTTGAACTTCATGAAGCTGGTATGGGCCCATCTCTCAAGCCTGTCCAGGTCCCTCTGGATGGCATCCCTTCCCTGCAGCATGTTGACCGCACCACACATCTTGGTATCATCGGCAAACTTGCTGAGGGTGCACTCAATCCCATGGTCCATGTCACCAACAAAGTCGGTAAACAGCACCGGTCCCAGTACCAACCCCTGAGGAATGCCACTCGTCACTCACTTCCACTTGGACATCGAGCTGTTGACCACAACTCTTTGAGTGCGGCCATCCAGCCAGTTCCTTATCCACTGAGTGCTCCTTCCATCAAACCTGGTTTTCTCCAATTTAGACACCAGGATGTCATGCGGAACAGTGTCAAATGCTTTGCATAAGTCCAGGTAGATGACATCTGTTGTTCTTCCTTATCTACCAGTGCTGTAACCCCTTCATAGAAGGTCACCAACAACTCATATCTTAACCCTTAGTTACTCATCTTTAATAGGACATTGTTGGGGTTTTGTTACAGAATCATCTACACAGTGGCAAGTCACTTATAGGTTCGAATTCCGTTCCACCCTGCCATAAACACAATGGGAGGAAATCCTGGCTCTATCGAAGTCAGGGAAGACGATGAGGGAATTTCAGCACCCTGCAGTTCAGAGTCATTTTGCTAACTTCACTGTAGTAATATTTCACACAGTAATGTTTGCAAATAAAGGTAAGTTTTTTGAGTGATGCTGGTAAATGAGGCAACTAAAATGTTTCAAATTACTCTGCTAAAAAGTCTTTGTATTGAAAAAAAGTGTTTGCTTTAAAAATACATTATCCGATCCCAGTTAGCATGGGAGGTAGAGAAGAAAGTTACAGAGATGGAAGAAAATATTCACAGTGATAACGGGAAATGATAATACATTTCCAAGTACCTTTGTCTAGATTGGTGGTTTAATGGTGTACAACACAGTTGTGTTAATGAATTTATTTTTCCCCCCAAAATGACATTTACAACCCATATATAGAAACAAAACAATACTTGAACGTTAACTGAGGAGCTTTGCTTGTGTGTTTCTGGGTCAGCATGGTCACTACCTGCGTTTAGCTCAGCCACCTTCTATGCATTTCTTGTCTTGGTTAAGTGGAGCTTGTGAAAGAAATGGAACAGAAATATCCATAACAAGCAAATGTCTGAGTTATTTCCCCCCTTTCATTTTATAAATGTTTTATGGTTAGATCTTTCTGTTTTCAAAATCTTAGATATAGTCAATAACTTGGACACTTCTTGATAATAGAATTCAGCATATAAAGAGCCCTCTCTTTTCCCCATAGAAGAGGATATACATTTTAATTTCCTTCCAGTCCTCTCTGGAAGGTATTTTTCCAAGAGGCTGAGTTCTCATGTTGTTCTACAAGGCCAAATTACACTTTACTCTCTGATATGTTGCACTGGCCAAGACTGCTCTGCTTGCTTTATTGATCTTTTCTTTATAACTATCAGCACCAAGTGGCTTTTACATATATGACTGCTTGTAACAACTGTGAGCAAGTATTCCTTCAACTTGAAGAGAATATAAATCTAACCAGATTCTTAATCTCAACTATAGTGCTGTGTTGTAATACTGTAACAGATGTTCAGTTTGGTGATTTATAGAGGGTTAAAAAACGCAGAAGCTGTATATGGAGTTTCTTGGGGAAAAAAAAGTAGGGTTTTTGATCAAACATTAGAAAATAAAGTATTATCCTTGGCATAGGTACAGGAGTGGCTATTTGGCACTGCTGCAAAAAAATAGTATTGCCAATCAACAAATACTTATAAGTAGGAAAAGGACCCATGGAAGTCATGGATAGGGATTTCTTCTCTTATTTTTCTCACCATGGTTCCTGCTGTGTTGAAGTAGCAACAAGCGGGCTGAGTAGAGGCTGTCTGGTTTTCTGTTCCAGTTACAGGACAAGGGATGTTAATTTATTACCTTGGAAGTCGGTTCTCAACCATTTCCAGATTTCTCCTGGAGAAACTGGCAGGCGATATTGGGCACTGGTGGAGCAAGACAGTGGTGGTGAGAACAATGAAATCATGTCATTTGTGATCTGTCTCATGAATTTAGTAGACAGAAAAGGCTCAGGCAGTCAGGCAGCTTCCTGCCACACCATGCATTTTCTTCATGCTTAAGAGGCACTGCCAGTAGTCAGGTAGCCACCAGAATATCAGGTCAGGGGATAGTAATGATTATTGTCCATTCATCACGAATCTGACCCGTTTAAGAACACAGTTATGGAAGCTGTAATACAATCAACCCCTGGAGCCCTCTTACAATTCTGATACTCTCTGAAAAAGAGAATACAATATGAATTGAAGGAGCAAATCGTGAAACTTATGACGGACAGCAGGCTAAGGGAATAAATTACTTTTACAGTGGCACGAGAAGTACAGCATGGTACAATAATGACGCAAGTACTGTGTAATAGCACAGATGCAAGCAGCATCATTTTGAGTTATGACTGTACTTTATTCTGAAATGAGGATAACACTCTCCAGTCATGGCCTGTCTGGATTCAAACCAGCCATCCGCAGAAGACAGCTGCTACCACAAGAAATTATTAATTCCCTTAGCCATCTAATATTGCTCTAGAACATTTATCTGAAAAGAAAACAACCTCGCTTAAGGCAACTTTGTGTGTTTTAAGTAAAATGGAGGTATTACCAAACCGTGTTCTTTTTTAATAATACAAAGCGCTTTTCATTCACGCCAGAGTTTTGACAGAAAGACAAAATATTTTGAAATGAGAGTGGTTCATTTGTGAACTTCTAATGGATATTTGGTACAGATAGAATCTAATTTGTAGTGGCCTTTAGGTTTTATAAAGTCTCCCTGATTATTTCTTACGAAACTAACTTCACTGATACAGAGATTTCACACTGAGATGTAAAAAGAAGAGCCACTGATTAAGGGCATACTGCAAACAATACTTTTGCCTTATAGCTATTTTATTGCTCACCTGTGGTTATGGAGATTTTTCTGCTTTTCTTCTGAAGTATTTTGCAAAAGGCTTCACTATATTGCTCGTTGAGTTAATGGGCTTGCTTACTCATCATGGTTTGGAGAACAACAAAGGAAACTGCATGTGTCCCAATTTATACTGCAAATGGAACAAATGTCTTCTGTAAGTATAAAAGGATGATTTCTTTTAAAGAATAAAGCCCTTTGAAACCAATTAATAGTTGACCTACATAGTAAGGCACATATCTCCATGTTTCCTCCCTCTTTTCATGGAAGTGATTTTTCAGTAGCAGAAAAAGAGTAAATAAGTATGTGTGATCATCCACTTCTACAACAAAGATTTTGAGGTTAAATATGCAAGCATTTTTTGCACCATTTCCATAAAATTAAACCCATTTTATCTTTATAACCTGCTACAATAGAAGCTGAAGAAAATAGGCTGCAACAACTCTTTCCCTACCTAACAGTTTCCTTGGCATCTTTGTGCAATGTACAATGGCCGGTGAGAACTTGAAAACACACAAACAGAACCTGTCTTTCTAAAGATCCCAATCCCCAAAACATTTGTGTAGCTGGAAGCGTTTTCGGTTTGTGATTCTTCAACACACAGCCAGGGGAGTTATATGGAGGCTCACGGGGAGCAGCATTGCACTTGCGCAACATTTTGTTTGTTGCAACATCCTTATATGATTACCAGCCTTGCTTATAACTCCTGATGTGTATCGTTACTATTCTTGCTTACAACTCCTGATGTGAGAAAAGAAACTAAGAAATATGAATTATGGATTTAATAAAACATAGTATGTATACTGGGACAGAAGCAGTGTGTTAAAGGGATAGATACTGTGCAGCTGGTTTAATGGCTGCGCAATTATGGAAAACAAAGCAAGAGGGGCCTAACACTGTATTGTACAAACACCATGGAAGAACAATAAATGGTAAGATTTTGGAAAACAGGTGTACTCTGTATGGCCACTTAAACGAAGGTTACTTTCTCAGCCTGTCCCAAAAAACAGAGGTTTAGTGTTGAACTCACCTTGTCATCAGGTGAAAATCCTGAGCTGAACTCTCACTAGTGTGATGCACTCACACCATATGAAATGTAACATGAATCCCATCCTGAAGTTTGTTTTTATTAGAAACATCGCTGTGTGCAAAGATGTTGAAATCAGGCTCAAGCACTTACATAAGAAGGTAAGCAGGGTGATCAATAAACATATCTATTCTATAACACTGAGACTGAAAGTCCTAATCAAAAGTCAGAAAAATTAAAGACCGAATCAGAGTTAATGTCATTCCTCAAAATACTACAGAGAAGGAGAAAAGTTACAGAATAATAGTGGCATAAAAAAAATGTTTCTACTTTGGTCAGGAAAATCTTTAGGCTAGAACCTAAAAGATAGTTGCTAACTGAGTCAGGGGTATATNTGCAACATCTATCCAATATGAAAAGAGGAGAACATCATTTTAATCATTTTCAAAAGACAGGTTATTACACCTATGGATGAGATTATACAACATACTTGGCAGAACGGGTGGGTGACTGGGCTCCATGATCTAGTCCTACATCCCAGTGAAAAAAAAAAAGAGTGCTTCTGTTTTCCAGCAACAGTCCTTTGATCCAAAATTTATCTCCCTCTGCCTGTTATACCTTGATTGGGTCTAACTGAATGCTTTAGGTAGTAAATCTCATCAACAATTTCACAGTATCTTTGTGTTGCTTTCTAGNTAGTTGGGAGGAGTTTATGAAAATGATGTATTAGAGTTAATTTTAATACGAAGCGGGGACAGGTCATGAATATGTATAGGCGTGTTCAGAAATCTTATGTTTATGTGATTAAGTACTATATATATTTGAGAAAGCCACTGCATTGGGCGCGCATGATTGTGGTGGGGCGACCCCCCGTGCTGCCCAGCGCTGAATAAACATACCTACTTTACAACCATCTCGGTTGTGGAGTCTACTTTCCGCGTGTCATTAACCATCGGAGTCATGAGGTTCTGCAACATCTATCCAATATGAAAAGAGGAGAACATCATTTTAATCATTTTCAAAAGACAGGTTATTACACCTGTGGATGAGATTATATAACATACTTGGCAGAACTGGCAGGTGACTGGGCTCGGTGATCTAGTCCTACATCCCAGTGAAAAAAAAAAAGAGTGCTTCTGTTTTCCAGCAACAGTCCTTTGATCCAAAATTTATCTCCCTCTGCCTGTTATACCTTGATTGGGTCTAACTGAATGCTTTAGGTAGTAAATCTCATCAACAATTTCACAGTATCTTTGTGTTGCTTTCTAGCACCTGTTAAATGAGTGACTCAAAAATAAACCTGTTACACAGTCCAGAGATGTACAGATGAATGTAATTAAGAAAACACATTCATAAGCAAAGGGAAATTTATGTGTTGGCACTATAGGCAGAACAACCGAACCATTATTTTCTGCATTATATGTAAAGATATGAAAATTGATATGGCCCTTGTACAGGAGAATCCCTACAAATTTAAAAGGGACTGTACAAATCCATACTCTTTGTTCTGCCCATTTGTAGAGAGGTGACTACCCACAGTATGAACCAGTGCTTTCTTCTTAGCTTTCTTCTTGCCTTGCTGATAACATTCTTTGTTCGGTAAATGGAGCCATATTTAACAATTAGGCTGCACACTTCCTTCTCTTTCAAAGGGACGCAGCCCTGCCAGCTTTGTATTTGCATTATACAGCCTTCAAATACAATTTTTGGATCACTGCACCCTGAGCTTATTTTCACTTTGAACCATTGTCTTCTCATTTACCCTTCCTAATATTATCTGTAAATTATTCTTTTGACATTTTGTGTTATATGAAATCATTACTCACTGTCAATGATCTCTACCTTACTCAAATGCTTTCTCAGGCATTTGCTGCTCTGTCTCTATATAACTCTCTTTTTGACTGGATTATTATTAAAATTAAATAACAGTATTTTCCATTTATATATCAACTTATACGATGCCTATATTTGGCTACATCTGTATCAGCTGCAGAGATATAATGCAGTAATTATTATACAGATTACAGCAATGCCGTTTAATAGTTCAGGGCAGCTGTTTTCAACCTGCCGACTCTGTGGGTTGTTTCTGAGACGCTCACAAAAGTTAACTAAGAAAAACTAGTGCATTTTCTAAGCTAATATTCCCTGTACAGAAGCATACATCAACACTGGTGTTTCCTCAGAGGTCCATAAAAAAAATCCAGCACCGGTGGTTTGACACAAAAAGTGAAAAGAAAAGACTCATCAAGTAGTAACTGAAGGAAGATGCTTGTGTAGGCCAATGGAAATTGGATAAAATTTCAGTGAACACTAAACCTGCTCTGTGAGCAAGCGGTAAGAGATGTCTCAAGTCTGAACTGTTCTAAAAATTGCATTTACATTCCTTCCAGAAGACTGTGCCACCAGTACAACCACGCTTTGTAATACCCTTCTTTGCCAGCTGTAATTCCTGTCTGCCAAGACAAAGTCATTTTGGGTTATCTCCCTAGAATTCCTTCCAAAAGTAAGGATTAGCTGGAAGGTTTTTTAAAAGATAACAGGCAGAAGTTTTTATGTTCTTGTCCTCTGCAATAGCTTGGTTATAAGTGTAGTTTATTCCATATAAACCATTGAAACATAGGTGTACACTGGTGACTAATATAAAGTTAATCCTCCAAGCTCCTACCTCTGGTTAGTATTTAAAGTAACATAATAACCCATATTACATGTTCTCCACTCTCCCATTTTGAGATAGTTAATGGCAAAGTAGGAAAATGATAGGATAGACATGGAAACTATTCATCCAGGGGAGTCCAGGACTTTACCCCTGCAGTGTTTCATGTGTTAGACTCACCATTCCAGAGGGAAAGAGCAAGAGATGGTGTTTATTTGATTTGGGAAATGTGACCTCCTTTATACAGCTTCTCATTTTCCTTTCTGTTTGCAAACATAGGAAGACATGAAAATATGTCTTTCCGGTAACAACCTACAATGAAACTGTATTGTGTCTGCGTACAAACTATTAATACTCTTGCAACTGCTTTATTGGCCTTATTTAAAATCGCTCAGCAGAAACAACTGCTGACGAATACATCAAATCTAGTACATTTTAATAAAAACCACAAAGTCCTACAAGCGTAGCTAAGACATTTCAGCGCATGTTTCCTTAAAAATGTGGGGGGCTTTAAAATCTCAGAGGGAAATATCAGCATCGTGTGTTGTGGCCGTTGCTATGGTAACCATACTTTTTGCTTTTATTCAATAACAGTGTGAACTAGCTCTTAAGCCTGTGCAGCAACATGACCTGCTGAAGACTAAATTACCAGGGTTCTACATACTTATACACACTTTCTTTGTTGTTACATTTTGCCCCTCAAGAATAAATGGATTTTAACATAAAAGCAAAGATTTTGACCAACGGAGTCCTTTCCACAACTTGATGTGCCTCTAACTTTGTGGTTCATAAAAATATGAGGTAGGCAGTCGTGCAACAGTAGAGGGGTCTTCATTAATCCAAAATTGTCATCATTTTTTGGAAATAACAGTAGAGAAAGCCTGATTTTCCAGCATAGCAAAATTCGCTTGCATTCAAACACATTTTTCTCAAAGATTAAAAAAAATCCAGACTGAAGCACTGCAAGATGCACAGACATTTCTTAAAATGTTGACTAGCAAATCAGATATTCTTATTAATGTATTCTTTGTCTCACGGTAGCACGTATAATCTCCATTTGAGATTGGCTTCATTGAACACCGTGCACACACAGAGAAGAAGTAGAGCTTGTAGGAAAAACCTGAATTGCATAACTTCAAAACTTATTTTTTATGTGCTTATCTTTCAGAAGCTAGAGGAAGGGAGGAGAACGGCAGTCGCAGCAACTGAGATACAGATATTTACATGTGCTGGAGGGAACGAACAGATCAAGGGAAAGACCGCAGCACTGCACAAGAGCGTGGACTTGGATGGTCTTGTTTGAGTCCTTTCTCCGACACTCTTTATCACCTTGTAAAGCTATTGCTTTGTGGGATTTGTGAGATATGGTAAAGCAAAGAGGCCTAGTATCGCAACTAACACTACAGAGAGGAAATGTGAAGAAAAGAGTTTGGGAACACTACAGAAATGCATCTGCACTGCAATGAACGGATACACTCTGGTATTTGCCACTGTCTAGCAACTCACAATCCCACTATCAGTGCTCGTAATGGGAATTGTCACATTCATAAAGTCTCGAGGATGAGTATTACACGCAAATAACAAGTAGAAATGTGATGGCAACAGCCAAACAGTTTCTTTAAACAAATTTGTTATTTGGAATGCAAAAGAAACCATGCACCTTGCTTAGCTATTAGCAGAGTAACAAGAGCCTTGGATGTGTGTGTGTATAGATGTGCAAATATTATTCCTTTGGACAGCTTCAGTGTTTGGTTTCTGTCTCATATCCCTGTAGAAACCATTGTTATTTTTCCAGGAAAGAATTGGATTTTTTTGTTGTTTGTTTGACTGCCTTTTACAAAATGTTGGAATCACAGCAATCCCCGTAGGTGCTCTCTCTCACCAGCACAGACGTTTTTTATGGCAACTTGTTCTTCCCTGCTTAGAAATCTCATTTTCCAAGAAATTAAAATCTGCCCCCAAAATCTTTATATGCTTTAACCACCAGAAGCGGAAATCAAGTGACATAACTTTATCTGTTTACAATATGGACTTCTTCATATGAACTGTGACTTCCACCATAATCAACAGAGAAGAAGCAAGCACTTTCAAGACAGAATCTGTCTGACTTATTCCAGGCACTGATTTCCATATTATATAATTTGCATATTAGAGCCTTTCCATTAGAGTCTCCATAAGGAGAGGGTGACTGGATGTTTACATTAGGCAGCTCTACAGTGATTTAGATAAATGCCACCCATGTGCAGCAGGATTCTGAAAAGAGGATGAGTCCCAGATCAATGTATCTGCAGTCGAGAGTCCAAGAAAGTGACAGACCGGGTCCCAGGAATGGGAAAATGAAATGCAGTCTTACAAAACAAGGCAAGTTAGACTCTGAGCCTTTATCACTTACTGAATTCACAGTCTTTGTCTAACTTGTTCTGAGTTTTCCACACTGAGTCATCAATTAATGATAATATTCACCAAAAACATGTTGACATTTTCTAACTACACTACCTCTTGAGAATATTTCTTGGAATTTTAACTGTAAGAATAACACTATATTATGATGCACTAACTTTTTATTTCTTCTTTTTTCTGGGGGGTGTGGGGTTTTTTTTTTAGTTTCTGGGGAAAGTTTATATTGGGGAAAGTATTCCACTGAGTGATAGAAAATGTAATCCTCAGTCATAAATTCTCAGGAATAATTGAAGGGAACGCCTTATAAAACTTAAAAACCTAAAATTCTCTCATATTCTATGTAGAGGGATGAGTAGTTTGAGTTTTATCAGCAAGGACTTTCCAGGGCTTCTAAGAACTTTGTTTCCATTTCTCTAGCACTTTTTAGAGAGGACAAATGAGTACAGATGGGTAATCAAATCTCTGTCTGGGGGAGGAATTGAGCAAGCAGCAGCTTCTGATGCTGACATGGTTAGTGAGACACTTTTGAGTCCCAAATGCCTGTAATATGTAGTCTCATCCCAGAGCTGACCAAAAAAACCCACTCAGAAGCTGTTTTCATTTCCTGCCTGCAAACCATTCCAAGAGCCTTACCTGCCCTCGTGCTTCTGAAATATGTGACATATATCTGCTGAGCTGATCCAGTCAAGCCAGGACTACAGCCAGTTTTCCCATATAGACTATGTTCGTAACACAAATTCTTGATTTATTACACTATTTATGAGAATACCATCAAGAGCTCAGTTGATCAGAAGGGTTCCAACATCCAAATCCTCAATATTTTGGAGCCTGGCTCCCACAGACATCACTGTTGTAGGTGTCTAAATACTTCCGAGGATCTTGCTGCTACTGACTTCAATTGACTTTGGATGCAATCATATATGTTTGGATAAAAATATTAAACCGTGGGACTTCATTAGTAAAAAAAAACAATATGGAAATATCACAGATGATGTTGAAGGTAAAACTAAATCCTGTGCATTTTCTTATACCTATACTGACCTGGAAAGACTGGCAAGGGTACAACTACCCTTTGTTCAACAAAACAAACTGAATTTAGACAGAAAAAGGGTGTGTAAAATAAAGCTGTCACCATATGTTGAGCTTTCTGACCACAAATATTTTGTGCCAGATGCAATAAAAAGCTGACACACTTGTCTACGATCACCAATTTCAATGTTAAGTATCCAGCATGGAAAGAAGACTCTGGCTGAGACACATGAGTTCCCATGCAGATGCTGTTGAAGAACCCAAAGTTTGCAAAATAACCCAATGTGCTTATCTTGCAAAGTCTAAATTCTTAAAAACATGGAAAGCTAAGGCTTCCTCAGGCTTAGATAGAAATTGAAGGGGAGTTTTTTGGGGCTTTGTCAATTCTTGTGCTTAAAACCTATTTTGTATCTGACTGTCCATACAAGCCCTGAACCAATCAAGTGTCCGTGAAGCTCCTCTGAGGTTCAAAGACACATATATGCCTAAATGCTTTGGTGAAGCGGTGACACAACACCTTAACAAATCAGTAGGATGATGATGCTTCTTGGCACTGGCTGAGCTTGCACCCAATGGCAATCTGTGCACGCTAAGCTTAAAACATTTTAGTGGGTTTACACCAGAAGAACATCGGTGGTCTTTTCCAAGTTGAATCACAGGAAAGAAAAGAGGATATTCAGAGGAGAGCACTTTAAGAGCTTTCTTGACCCTTTGTGATTTATATTTTGTGTATAACATTTTAGATTAATGTATATTGAATTGCTTTTTTGCTGCAGAGCCTGTTAAAGAAGATATTTCTTAGCAACATTGCTTAAACATTCTACGCAGATGTATCGGGTTCTATGGGAAAAATGTTATTTCTATTTAGATAGTCTATTTTTACAGTGTAATAGTGAAGTAATGAACTTTGCAGAACATTTAAATGTTAGCTCATTGGCTCAAGAAAACTGCATTCTGAATGCCAACAAATTTATCTTAATTGGACAGGTGTCTTATAAAATGGCCAAATGTCTTTTGATTGAATCTGACTGAAGCATTGATGGTTATTCACAAATAGAAGACAATACTTAATCTTAGGAAAGTAACAGCATAATGGATTTAATACTACGTTATAATATCGTTGTAGTTCTTTTCCAGTAAACGAATGAAAAGACACAGGGAGTGGAACAATCAGAATTGCTGAGGACTGGGCTGGTTGTTCCCATGAATTCAGTCTGAACTTGGCCATCATCCTCAAAAGAAAACGGCAGATTTTTGCATATACTGGTGTGGGTTCCTCAGTGTATCTTCACTTTCATTCCCCAGAACATGGAGAAGCTTTGTTTCCATGGTCAACATTTTATTATGGGTATCATATTCCATAACTTAAATTGATACCAAATTGTGTTTTAGATTCCAAGGAAAACCTTACACACAGAATGGCCCACAGGCTCTGTAATTACCCTGTTGATGATATCACCTAGGAAACTCTCTGACAAAAATGGGACTAATTTCCATTAGCAAGCATTATGCACCATGGTTTTGAAGAAACCAGGATTTTTTGACCCAGGGTCTTTTCCTTCCATAATGCTACGTCTATGCTTGCAGATGTGTATGTAGATGTAGATGCAACTTCCCACGCTGCTAATTCCATTTCTCCTGCTTTTTTCCCCCAAGTAATTTAACTGAGCTTATTTCAAGTAATTTAGTAATTAATTTCTTAGTACTTGATATTAGGTATTTCTCTGTCCTCATCTGCAAACTTTTCAAAGCAGCTTTATTCACAGTAGATCCTGACCTTGAAAATGACAAGATATCAACTTATATTATACTTATATTATATACTTATATTTCAAGGCCAGGCTGGACGTGGCCTTGGGCAACCTGGTTTAATGGGAGGTGTCCCACCATTCTATGATTCTATGATTCTATGATTCTATATGAGCATTTTTAGGATTTCAAGGACTTTTCCTGTCCAAAGTTGGGATAAATTGTGATGATAAAGATGATAGTGTCATCTGAAATTATTTTCAAGAAACTTTACAGTCGATCCGCTGAATTGTTTCTTTTTAATGTTTCAGTATAGTCAACATTTACTTTTACTTCAACTATTACTATTTTTATTTTTTTTAAATTGCAAGTTAGCACAATTTAGCACAGCCATTGGGGGTCATAATTTCAACTTTCTTTTCTAGAAAACACCCAGATAACATCAAATGTTTTCAAACATATTTCACTAAAGGAACTCATAAAAAATGAACCTTTCCTGTAGAGAGCTTCATTTTTGACAAACTGGAATTTTCTAATGAGGACAGCTGAAAAATCTCCTAGCTGTTACTAAAAGAAAATATACAGAAAGTGTGTACTGAAGGAAGAGCAGACTTTCAATTTAGAAAAGAGCACAGAATCATCTTGGTTACACATATAGTTCCCAATTAACAATTCACGGTTATTCAAAGACTATTTGAACATAGATGTATGTAGAAGGTTCTATTACAGTCTTACGCTAATTGGAATTACTTAATTTCCCTCCTTTTAATCAATTGCATTGTGTTCTGTATTAAGGAAAATACATTTTTCCTTAATGTCTTCTGATAATTCCTTAATTTAAGGCCCCCCTTGCTTCTGCTCCCTGTGATATGAATTCAGATACGGTGGAATGAACAGCGGGGTCTTGTAGCTCATTTGTGCAGCATTCATCTAGGATCTTGCAAAGTAAATATTATTCAGGTGTAAAATAGGGAGAGGACATAACCAGGAAGCAAGGTGTAACATGTAGAGTTGTGTCCCGGTGGTTTCCCTACCTTGATGCAAGTGATTCCAGGATGATTTGTTAGAGGCAGAATGTTTTTACATAAACTATTTCCCCTCCTCAGAACACCATTATAGTTTCCACTTTCTATACTTTTGCATGCCGCTTTCACGATGACAGAATCTGAACACCTTCCCATAGTGCATGAAAGAATATGAGCAACATCTGTCGTAGGTGGTTTGTTCTTTGTCTTATCTTCTCCCTGGAGAGAGCGAGCTGTGCATGTAGTGGATAGGGATATAAATAATAGATTATTCCTCTCCACAGTCAAACTAGGAAAAAAATAATAAATAAATGGTTTGATCCAGACTGAAATTTGTTTTGTTGTTTTTCCTAAGCAAAACATTAAAAGAATAGTAAGTGGCATATGAAACTTTCTATTCAGCTTCAGAGGAATTATTTTGGTTTTGCAGAACAGACAAGAGAAATGGGAAATGAAAGGTTAGATTCATAAAACTTTGCTGGAGAAGAAGCTGGCAAAGGGAAGACGTCTTCATGCTTAGCAACTCAATGATTATGATACTCAGTCCAGAACATGACATACAATGGATTAGCTCCCTGCTGCCTCTTTTCTCTCATCTCAAGAGGTCCATCCTCACCACCGACCAGAAAACTTTTCTAGGAAACACTGTCCTGTTTCTATCATACTGAAAAATAAATAAGTGTATAAGCCTTCAAGCAGTTAACAAGCATAAGCAAGACATCTAGAATCTGGTGGTTTGGATTATCACTCAAGTCATTGAACATCTGGGTTCCAGATGATGCTCATGGGTTAATTCACTGTTCAGGGCAAATGGAGCAGTCTTAATGGGAGGAAGTGAAAAGTCCCAGCCTGACAGGGTCTTCTCCTTGGTGTTTATGGCAATTTCCTAAAACAGGATATCCCCTTTTCTTGTGGTTTACAAGGAATGACTCTTTTGCTTTTCATCCAAAATATATATCTGGCAACTTTGAGTCATACATTAATAATTTCAAGATGACTAGAATCACAGTTGTTCCAGGGGATATTTTATGCAGTTGCAGAAGAAAGTTTTATTTAGAGGGAATTATTGGGTTTGTAGGTAAATCCTATTTATGTCCTACCTTTTGGCTTATTCTTCAGGGGTTCCTGAATGATTGTCATTTTTTTAAGCAGCTGTTTACTAGTAAATAGTAACTTAAAATATGTTTTGAGTTGTCTTGTTATATATGTTTATTAAAATTCTCCTGGCTGTAAATCAAAGAATCTCTTCACAGGGTGAATTCTTCCTAGGAGGGATTTTAATGCCAGAGTGGATCAGCCATGATATAATTAGCCCACCTTGGTATTCCCATAAGCAGTACTGTTCTTTACCTTCAGCCAAGTGACAATAGGAAGTGTAGGAAATTGCTTCTTACTATTAAAAACAAGTAGGTTTTTTGAGCAGTGGAGCCAATGAAACCTTCTTTCTGATGGACCACATGGTATTTTTTCTTTATTTCTTCCTCGCCTCCAACAACAACATTCTTTGCCCTGTATCCCTTGGGTAGCCCCATCACATCAACAGCAGACTAACAACGACATGATAGTAAGGCTAGTTGGGAGCTCTGCATGTGCTCATTGCCCACCACTGCTACCAAACAGAATATTTATCATCTGAGCTCCGTCTGCTTTTTCCTCGCTAATTTGAACCTATGTCATCCGTCTGATAGCTGAGATTCACAAAATCCACAAGAATTTAATTCTTTGTTAAATGACAGTGTTTCTGTCAAATTTGCTTGAAAGTCACCAGTGTAGTCGAAGGTTATTGGGGTGAGGGGCACTAACAGACAGGTAAATTTAAATTTAATTCCTTTTGCTTGCATACAAAAGTTGTCTATGCAGGGAAATAAATTCAACTAAAACACTTTCAACCTCATCTAAATTTAAAAAATAAATTAGTTATTAGATGTCAGGATGTCAGGTGTGTATTTGTGGCACTGGAGGCTATAATTTTGGGGGTTCCATATTTGACCCATTAACATCATTTGAGTCCTCAAAACATTCTTTATTAAACTCAGCTTTCACTTTAGCTCATTTAAAGTGACAGGTATAAAAGGACAGTGTCTTGATGTAGCAAAAAAAACCCCAACTCTCTGTGGTTCCGAATATTGATGTTCAGTTTTCAGGTCTTCTGGTCACTTCCTCTCTGACCCTGAGCAAGTCATTAGAAGATCTGAAGCAGTTCGACTTTCTGTTGAAAACGTGGAAAAAAAAAAAAAAAAAAGAAAAAAAGAGAAAAAGAACAAAAGAAGCAGCTATATGAATATATCTATCCATAACTACCTTCCAAAGTCTACACAACTCAGATCCTGGCAACAAGATAAGCACACAATTCTTCTTGAATTAGGAAGCAAGGCTATATTATTGCAGATGTACTTCCCTTCTGAAAGAACTCCATTCTCCCCGTTCCAGTGTGAATTTAGTGGCACTGTATCGCTTCGGGCTGCTCTCTCAGTCATCAGTCTCTGAGCACATCTAAGTTCTGTTATCCAGTTTTTATTTCTATATTTTTCTGCAATTTAATTGTAAAATCCTCTCTTACTTTGTTAAGAACAAGAGTATTTACCAAGAAAAAAGTCTCGTAGAATTAAGTCTTATTCCTGTGTTGCAGCAATTAGTAATACATAGACTCTTGCTCCTCTAACTAGGATGTTTGCAAAGAGGAAGGGTAATGCAGGATGTACCCTAAGAATGTAAATCAAAATAATTTTTACTCTCCCTTTTCTCTCTCTGTCTTTTCTTGAGATTCACAACTGCTTTACCTTAAAAAATGGGGAGCTGATCTTATTATTATTTTTCAAATTTTTTCCCCCTACGATTAGTGCATATTTTTAAGGGACAGAGGTTGTTATCCTAAAAAAATAATGTTATGAAAAATTGGGCAAAACAGAAGTTTCTTTGAAGATTGTTCATGTTTTAGTAGTCTGTGGATTCCCCCAGTAGAGATATTTTTATTGCACACGAAGTGCTCTGATATAGAAAGGACGATTATATTCACTCTGGAGAAGAGAGAGGTTTCTGCTCTTACCTAACTTTATTTTAAAATACAAAACTCCCTAAATCTTTGTGGGTCCAGTATATGGGAATCTCAGTTTGGATATGTCCTTGACTGCTCTCTGATCAACACCTTTGAATTGTGGTGCCAAACTAAATACAAATGACAGTGCCATATTCACAAATACAAAGAGTCTCAAATGTACTTTTTTTCCCCTCCCATTTACATTCTGATTACAGAAAAGCATAATTTCCAGCGTTAACATCAAATATCCTCAAGCAATATAAATCTTAATTACTGTATGCTGGAAGTAGTACTAACAAACTCATGAGGTACTTTACAAGGAAGTAAGTGTGTCCCTATGTACACGTAAAGAATTTCAGCAATTTCTTTCCTGCAGTTAACAAGACCTAAATCTGTTTAATGGTGAGTAATCTCTAAGAAGCAATATAACACGGATAATTATTCAGAACTTCAGATTTTCTTCCCACTTTTCTTCTAACAGTGTTTTTCCACTGTGGTTCCATCCACACTAGATCTGACATCTAGTGAACTACAGATCTATGAGTGACATTCATCATTTAAAATTATTCATAGAACAACTTAGACTGAAGTTGCGAGTCTGGATGATCCCGTATGCTGGGAAGTCAGGTGCAGAGATGCTTCAAAACTGTTCAGCAGAAATCCGTCACCAGCTCATTTATGCAGGAGAAAGGTTTAAGGGAAAGAACACTTGAGACGTGTTAATCAGAATTTGTGTTTCTGCAGGCAGAGAAAGCAGATAAAATGGCACTGGAATTGAGAGAATTGCACAGCGGTGAAACCGGCTGAAACATCACTTGTACTTAGATTTCCTTGAGCCTATCACCTAGAAATAAATGATAAAACAAGAGTTTCAAATTCCCTTCTAATTGTTTTGCATTTCTTATGACTGGGAAGACAATAAGTATGTCTTCCTGGATCTGCAGGCAGTGTGAAAAGAAAGCTCTTCTTTATTCATCTTAGGGAGCCAGAAACCCAGGAGCAGCTTTCCTTCTCTGGGAACCTGCTGCTCAGACAGCATGGGCTCTGCTGTCTGAGGATCACTACTCTCTGGGAGACACCTATCTGCAGGAGAAGCGATAACAGGGACTGAAGGATGTTCTCCTGCAGATGATAGCTCAGAGGTGTGTCTGGCCATGATGCAGAGACAATTACCCCAACGGAGCAATATTTGAGATACTCTTCAGGCAGACATGGCCTTAACTCAGCCCTTTTCACCACTCTGTTGCTACTACTGCACGGACCTGCCATTGGTGCTCCTAACGGCCAGCACTTTCCTGGGAGGCGGGCAGAGGTGATGCTCAGCATCCTGGGGAAGCACCAAGGCACAGAAGTAAAAGCAGAGGTTCAAATAGTCAAAACAGTATATATATTTTTTAAAGTTTCTGCTTTTTTTTTATTATTATTATTTTTTGCTTTCCATTGGGCTAGAGGAGCAGTAATATTTTTGTCCTCAGTTACCCTCTTTTGGCCATTCACGGCTAGTTGCAAGGAATGACAAACCCTGTTTTACTTTAATTAATTTCTATACAGTCCAATGAACGTTGATTAAACATCATAAAATATTTTTTGATTCTTTTTCAAAACCTTGAAGAGAACAAAAGGTCATCTACAGCAAATATTTATAGTCATTTTAAGCCATTTTAACCTTTTTTGGCAGCAGACAGAACATGCTTCTCTGCTCCACAGCTTCTCACCACCTCACTTAAAATAACAAATTGGGCCCTTCTGCTCTGGGATTGCCTAGCCAGATATAGGGATAAATAGCTCCTTAAAACCTCGGGACATTTCTCTTGTCTCTTGGGCCTAATGCACTACCAATCCTGTCATTATCATTCACTGAAGAAAATGTCACAGCTAATGTACTCTAAGACTACGATTTTAATTCAAAATCACTATATGGACACTTCTTCCTTACTACAGGCTATATAACTGTACATATAAAGCCTTTATCCACACATATAAAAAATGAGTTCACTGAAGCTGCTTGGGTACTTACACGAGAACGCCTTTGCAGGATGAAGTACCCAGCAACACGTTAAATTCTCCCAAATTCCCCTCCAGCGCTGCAACGTGTCCTTGCCTCATGGGTAACCATGGTGGGGTTCCAAGAAGGACAAAGGCAAGCGGTTTAACAGAGACAAAGATTTGGTATCAGGACATCTAGATCGTGCTCACCTAATGCAAACTGGTTTTTATAGTTCTGCAGCATAAATAAATATCGTCTGATTGTTTTAGTGAATCAGCATCACTACATAATTATCAGCAGGTAGTCAAAATCAGAGGTGACTGATATTTCAGGAAATTTTTGTTGCTTTAGAAAAAATCAGTGAAAAAAAATGGGAGAAAGTTTCTAAAATGTTTCCTTTCGATCTTGAGCATCCCTGTTTGAAATCTGCAACTTGGGAAGCCAAATTTAGCCTTCTGGATTCATAATCTCAAGTAAGTGGACAGATTTAAGGAAAGTTTTTCCTTTTTTTTCCTCTTCTCAGCTCCCACCAATATGAGGGGGATTGGGGGGGTGGGTAGCCTCCTTAGCACTTCTTGGGGTCAGCTGCTAAGACAAGAAGATTTCTGTTTTATGAGCAAATCTAATACATTGGTAATTGTGCATTTTGAGCCCACCTACCTTAGCCACAAGAGATATGAGTCTGCAGAAATCTTTCTCTTTGCCGTTTCCTGCAGTAGCTCGTAGTCTAATCCTTAATGGCTGGTAATTTAATTCCTGCTGGGTCAGGGAATTTGCTAGCTATGACAGCAGCTATTTCGGTTGGTTGCATTGTAGCTCCGCCAGGGCTTGGCGGAGCTGGGCAGCCCCAGCCCCGCACGCGTGCGAACCTCTGCTTTGCCACTGTCAGGCCTGAGGTAACTCAATAACAAAGTGAAACAGTCCGGTGCACCAGCCTGGATAACCGTTTTGGCTGGGTTTGTACCTAAGCTGGTGAAATCGCAATTTCCCCTGTATCATTTTCACCTGAAGATCTAATAAATTGGCTTAGGATTGCTCACCTCGAGAAGCCGGCCCAAGCTCTTGCTTTGTGAAGAAGCACAAAACTAAGCAAAACTGCAGCTCAGTTTCATTACCAACGTTTTGCTCGGCTGTAATATTAAAACCTTTTCTTTCTACTTTTATCTTTCAGTTGTCACCTTCCCTAGCAAGGCACCATTTTCTTTCATCAGGGCTTTAGAAATAGCGCCAATTTGTTTCCACCTCCTCTCTGTACAGCTGTGATCTTTAATCCCTGGTATCAATCTCTTTTTCTGCGGTTCCTGCCTCACTCTGTAACCCCTGCAACCTTGGAGCAAATGAGTCTATTTTTGTCTCTGGAGATTTGATGGCAGATAACACAGTTATTAGGGACATCTTTTTCTTGCTCTAATAATGATGATCTGCCTTCAGTAATTTTTCCATGCCTAAATTGCCAGCGTGGCTGGAGGGACACTCTGACATGTTTTTCCTGGGTGTGCAGATTGCNATATTTATTTCAATTTTTGTTTCATCCAATCTCCCGGTATGGCTCATCCATTCACGTGTAACTTACGGTTGTCAACATTTACACTAGGCTGCCCAAATTTATTGCCCAACACTGATAGAGCTCTAATTTCATTTTGGTCAAATACCTTAAGCTCTCTCACGTTCCCGTGGTGTAGTTCTTACGCCAGTGCCCCAGGAAAGAAATTCCCACTGCAGCATTTGTGCAGCTTTCCCGGACTGTGGCACAGAGTGAGGTTGGATACACTGACAGCGACCTGTTATCGTTTTCGCTCTGATGTATCAAGACCATGCAGGATCACAGCTGAGTATGTGCTGAAGAAAGAGAAGATATCTCAGGTGACCACAACCCCCAAAATTTATAATGGCAGAGGGGGAAAACCACATTTGTAACATCCCACGGGCAACTCGTGCAGTCTGAAGAACATAAGGTATGTGATGTGATATGTGGGATGTATGTGATCCATGAGACCCAAGGGGAAAGTTTTATTTAATATTTGAACTGCAACAGCATGGATTACCTTCAGCTTCTGAGGGACACCAGGTATAGCTTTGGTTTGCACTCTTGCCCACTGAGAACAGTTTATTCATTTTGAAAATATAAAAGAAAAAAAAACAGAATAGGAACTCCTGTGTGTCATTGTCATTAATACCAGCATGTCAAGAACCTGCTATGTTTCTAACCAGGTTGGCCAGTGAGATATATTCTGAGAAATATATGCTTGGTTTTGATTGTTTTTTTTTCCCTCTACATTTTCACAATCTTTTGTAAAGGTAAATCTTCTTGACTGAAAAGAAAAAAAAGCTCTTGAAGAACACGTCTTTTCTGAAGAAGAAGTCTCCAGTTTATTTAATTATTAATTTATTTTTTACTTTGAATAAGTAATCTTGTTTAGGAACATGTCCTTTAATACCTTTTATTGTTAAGTCTGAAAACTTAGCCCTCACTGGAACAAGAACTTATCATAGCTTTAAATTTAGCCACATTGTGCTCAGATTCTTGCCTGGTACAGGAAGGTTTTCCAAACTTTTTTGGTCCCAGAGGATACTAAGAATCTCCAAGCTTTCCCTCAGAACCACCACCACAGCCACACAGCAGTGGGGACGGCGCTGAAGGAATAAACCACGTTGTTTGGTACAGTTCTGTGGGCTCCTGTAGGAGAAATACTGCAAGAACCACTTCATGGTGTTTTCAGAAAAGGGAGTTTGCCAGAAGCACTATTTTGGGGAATAATAACTGGAGTAAATGTATTTTACCTTCCTTATGTTTCCAAAAATTAGAAATATCAAAAGATACATAGGAAACCTTTATTTTCTTCCTGCTAACACATTCTCATTCCCCGATGTCCCTTGTAATTCCTTGTAGTGCATGGTTCACTACTTGTAGTTGAGTCAAAACAAAGGACTTTCTGATGCTGGAAAACTATTCCTTAAACTCATTTCTGGGTGTTATTGCAATTACCCTGACCTTTAACTTAAATTCTGCTCTTATTATGATGGAAATTTAGCTTTTAGCTTGTGCTGCAAACACACCTGGGTGTACCAAAGTTAGACCTCCTTCTGGAGGAGCCAGGAAAAGACTTCAGGAAGCCTTGAGGAGCTCCAATTGCTTACTGTGTTCCAGGAGGAAGCATCTTATAGAGAAGAAAGTTTAAACAAGTCAGTCCAGGATATGACCATAGTATTTCCTTAGTAAAGCAGGGTATAGTCAAGAAAAATGTAGTGGTGACCTGATTAAATGTATTTAAAGAGGAAGAGCTCTAAGCATTTCGTCACAGGTGACTGAGTCTATTCTTTTCCTGCTTGGTCGGTTTTATGACTGTTACTCTACGAATTGTCAGAATAAAGGAAATTGTGTGACAAATCTTTTTCTTTTTCTTTTTTTTTTATATGTGTGTGTGCAAAGGTAACAGAGAGAACTGAGTCTGGTGGGAAAGGCAGACTTGAATCAGTCAAAAACTATTCAAAAGAATAAATAAGACACTAGAAGATCCCAGAGAAGCATAGTCCTAGAGAAAAGGCTTGGCCAATGCACCAAAACTAATATCTGAGAACTTCTGCATAAGGCAGTCCTTCAGCTCTAGAGACAGAAACAGATGTCTCACAGATTTCACTGTCTTCTTTCTAAGAGAGTTCAAGAAGACATAGTCTCTTAATATTTTCATAGTGAGGTCTCTGAAAACAACTTTAGTCTCTGACGATGTACCTTTTGATTGTGAATAACTTTTGTCAGAAGTCAAACTTTGGATCTTTGTTAATTTTTTTCCTAATTCCCTTGCTCAGAGAAAACTGAATTGATTTTTTTTTTTCTCTTTTGCTTAGGTCCAATAACTCCCTCGACAGTGATTCTTCACTCAACGTTTGGCTGGGAGTGGAATTTTAATTTCCTAATCAGCCTATGTGAGCTGTGCTGTTCAGACTTCATTTTAGCCATCTTAGGAATTTAGTAGGTTAAGACCATTTCTGTCTCAGTGGGATGCATAGCCGTTGTGTTTGCAGCCTTCCTTGACGATTCATTGTATAGATCCCTGGTTTGCAGAAAATTCAGCATCTAGAATGGTCACTTACATACATTGGCTTGTCACACTGCAACTGAGGATGTTGGCTTCCTGTCAAATGCATAATTGCATTTACAGTACTTGCATACTATTCATATCTTGTTTTCATCTCTACTTACCTCCCTGAACAGCTGATCAGTCACTGTCCTTGTAACTGAGACTTGCAGTTGCCCTTTGTTAAAGGTTTGAATTTTTTTGCAAGTTGCTTCCCATCGGAGCTATGAGAAATTTAATTTTTTTGATTTTGGTTTTTCTTTTTTTTTGATGCCTCATCTTGACTTCTCTAGCAGAAGTTCTGTTTAATTGTAATGTAGTTTAAGTGTGTAATGCCATGTGTTGCTTCTGCATGAAGTGTGCTATATAAATGCAAATCAGCGAATTAATTCATAACAACAAGTATTATAGCAACACATTGACTGTCATGCTCTGCAGTTTCCAGTTGAACACTGTGTATGTGTTTTGTCGGTAGAGGAATTGCAGCAGGAGGACTAATAATTTTAAATCTAAGTAGCCTTGGCTGTTTACACAGACCTGTGATGGTCGATCTCAAGCCAATATAGACTAAGGGACCAAAGTTTCTACTTTCAGCCCTAGTTGATGACTTTCTCTGTGAATGTGGGAGAAATCACTTCTTTGGATGCTTTCAGACATCACCCGTTTGTGAAATGGGGATAATGATTCCTTTTCCCCTCCGAAAGGTACACAGAGCACTATGGATAAATTGCGTTATGTAAGTGGAAAGTACTGAACATGATATAAATTCTCAAAAAATCACGCTGAGTTCAGCTTTAGCATTCTCTGCACCCGAATGGCACAGAAACCAGTAAAATTACAATAAAATTGCTCCTCTATTTCTCAACTGTTTCTAAATCCAGTCTACGTACAAGATCTAAAATTCTCTGAAGTTTCAGCAAGCTATATGTAAGCCAGTATCTGACAGATACAAAACACTCTCCCTTCCAAGACAGGCTTCATGTTAATAGTTAACAGCATGAAGGACCAATCTTGGCCTTTACTCAGAAACGCAAAATTTTTATTTAAAAAAATGTTTAATTTTAAGCTCGTGCCTTTAATGGCGAAAGCGCTCAGAGGAGTGTGAGTGCATGAAATTCCATTCATATGCTTCCAGTGGACAATGAAATCCACAGGAACGCTGCTGCGTGTGCATTAAGGGTAAAAGTCTGACTGCTCAGGGAAGGGCTTCACAGCAAGAGTTTTGCCACTGTCAGAACAGTTCTCTAAACAGAATTTCACAAGTAAAAAATAATTTATGTTCAACTTTTCAGTGGAGAGCGTTGGCTAGTTGTTGAAAAAGAAAGAGGGAGCAACTGAGGACTTTAAAACCTTGAAGATATTCAGGTTTCAGAAAGTCTGCAAGGAAAAAAAAATGTTCAGATGCTTTACGCAAGGTATAAAACATCCCAAATATTCTTCTTTTTAGAGAATGTAGGTGAAAATATTATCACTGATTTTTATACTCTGCATCAGCTTCTGTGGTGCAACAGCAGGATGGTTGGTATCGAAGCATTTTCCCCAAGGTAAGGACAACAGCAGCTTTGTGTAGCAGTTTATCAATGTTTCTTCTCTCCGTTGCATGTCTCTGAGGAAGCATACAGAGGCTGAGACCCAAAATTCCCTTCCCTAAAACAATGACTGTAACCTGAGTGCCGAAAAGTCCTTCCTTTCGGCGGCTGAACGCTCGCAGCTGAGTGGTGCGTGTCAGCCCTTGCGCCCCTGCCAGGTCAGATTTGCCCTGTACCAGCTTCTCACAACCACCGAGCACCAAGGTACACGAGGTGCAGCTGGATCCAGAGCAAATAATTTGAAAGGTATAAACAGTATTTTCAATTGGAGCTGTTTCTGTCGTTTTCCCTCTCTTTCACCAATATAAAACATCTTAAACTCAATTGTTCCCTGCAATTCTTTCTAAATAACACCGGAAGGGTCACACAGCCCCCCCCAGAATGGTTTATTCTCCAACAGTCTTCAGAAACTCATCAGAACAAATCTCTCCACTCCCTTCACACCAGCAAAGCTTTCCTCAATTTATCAGAGTTATTAATAACCACTCTCCAATGTAACTTCAAAATAAGTAGATGCTTTATATGATTCTGTTTCCAAGGTCTAACAGTTGATTAAATACTTCTTTATAAACACATATCCCTTCTAATTTTTATGTGCAAATGTGCTTGTGTATGCTCACATATAAATGCACATGCATGCATATTACAGAGAACATATACAGCTATGCATATTTTTCTGTGCCTCACTGTTTCCATAAACATAAACAAACTGAAAGCAAATGCTTCATGCTTAAACACAGACATTTAATACAGCAAGGAAGGAAAAAAAGAAAAAAAAAACACACCAAACTTAAATTGCCCAGTTATTGGGAAAATTACCAAGTGAAAGATTGAAAAAGACTTTCAAAAATATAATGTTGAAAGTAGCTGTGTAATTATGCAAACCATCATATTTCTTTCTACTGTTTTGTTGCATAGTTAAATTAAATATATGAAGGGTGCAAAAAAAAGATTTATATTGTACGAAGGCAGTTAAACACTTCAGATTGCTAAAAACATTATCTTAATTATCCGCATATTATGCTCAGAAGAAAATCATTAGCTTTCTCTTTATGAGAACTGTCAATGCCAAAAATACTTCATTCCAGAAAACTGGATTTAAGGAAAAATGTTCAAAACAACTCATACTGAAGTCATGAATAGTGTTGTTTGAACTTTTTGGTTTTAAGCAGCTCAAAATTAACTTAGCTAGAGATAGGAGAATCTTCTTCACGACATCTGTGAACCTCTGGAAGAAGATCGACTCCTTTGGCCATTTATTAGTAATGAGAGAGAGAGGGTTTTAAAGGCAAAGATATTTCATATGAGAAAAATGCACGATCCACAGTATAATAGAAATGTGATAAGAACTGAAATGTCAATGCATTATTGTAAAAAAAAACCCTAGATCAAGTAATTGCAAAAAAGAAAGACAGAAATGGGGGACTTTGAATTGCAACCATTCGAAACTGAAGTCTCTAGTTTAAGCTCATCAACAAAATTCCCTCTCTGGTTTAATAGAGAGAGAGAGACAGACAGATACTTCCAGTGCATGATTCACCCCCTGCTCCTTGTGTTGGACAGCAAAAAAGCATATAACCACCTTATCCTTAGGACAGGACTTCAGTACTTAATTTGGAGCAAGAGAACAGCGATCTGTGTCCTGAAACAGCGGATTCACCCGTTCACAACAGTTACAAGGAAATGAGAAAAAAGTAGCTGCACCTAATCACAGAGCTTGGTATTAAATATCTAAATGAGCAGTCAAAAGATGTTTTTATAATCAGTACACTAGATGAATTATGATCCTACAAAACATGCTTTGAACAATTGCAAATAGTGCAAAAATTAAGAAATCACAATCTGTTGGTAGACATAAGAGCTTAAATGAGCCAAACAAATCTTCTCATTGTTTATGAATTCTTAATCTTTAAATGTAAGGAGTTTGGGGTTAAGGCAAGGCTTGACTACAGGCAGGACAGGGGCTCTGTCACTGCCTTTCAATGTGGCTTAAGGTATGTTATTTAATAACACCCTTCCTCATGGGCAAAAGACGGTGAAAATACTTCTTTTCACTTTGCATCTCTATTAATTTCATCCACTGAAAATCTTCCTTAACTTTTTTTCTTATCTAAGGCAGATAAGAAAAATCTCCTCCTGTATGTTTGTACAGCTTCTGGCATACCTGAAACCCAACTTCCAGAAGTAGCTTCTAAGTATTTCTACAATAAACCTGACTGCAATAAGATAGTTGGTCTTAACGGATTCTGAGATTAATAAATAACAACAACAACAACAACAAAATAGACCTGGGGCTATGAAGACTTTGGCATCATGTACTAAGTGAGATTAAGCTCAGAGATCACCCATCCCTTGTATTAACGACAGCGTTAGTTCTTAAAAACAAATACTGAGTGAAAAGTTCAGGCGTGAAATTCAAACCACTTATTTTTCAAGCTGCTGTAATGGAACATGACCTTTTGCAAGGTCAGATGAGGCAGGAGGAATGTGGAAATATGACAGGGTCATGGTAACGGCCCAAAAGTTCATTGAACTTCAGGATTACACCCCCAGAGCAGGGGAAGAGCTCAGAATTCAGTTTAACAGATGTGGTGTTATTAGCAGTGGGGCTGGTGTCTAGAAATGGCAAAGGATGACTGAAAACATGTAAGCTGAATCTAAAAGGACTATAAGCTGCCTCTTAAAAAAGCAGATTTAGATAATAACTAGTAGACTGAGGTGTATCATATTCAGCGGACGCCTGGAGGAATGGATCTCTTGATTTCTGATTCCTTCTTGCACCGCTCTTTCTGCAGCCGATGTCATGTCACTTAAGGCAGGAGTCCCAGAAGTTGCCTATGATTTGGAGTACTTCCATGACACAACACAAAGCCTGAGGCATCCGGGACCTTTGTTCAGCAGCGCTGAGAACTCAAAACCAAAAATTACCTCCAAAAACTTTGCTTTTAACCTGTCTTTCAGGGGCCCATTTCCACATCAATTCCAAGGGCTAGCAGACGTTTCAAAGCATTATGCTGATGATAAATATGCATGATAGTAATAAGAAGAATTTTTTCTCCAGATATTCATTTAAAAAAAGTCTAAGTAAAAAATAATGCTAAAATAGTTTGTGGTACAGGGAAATTAGTGATCACTGACAGGTGGTACTTGATTTATTCATTCATGGGGAAAAATTACAACACAACATATACTGTATGGAATTAAGAAATGATCCTAAACAATCTTATCCTCCAATATTTCTGGCTTTCCTGGGTGTGTGTCATAGTAAAACATGTGTTATTTACCCAATGGACCAGAGCATTTTCTCTGGAAAAGATGAGCTTGTAATGGAAATGCTGACACAACCTAAACTATAACAGCATGAACGAAGACACTTTAATAACATTTTTATTGCTGTAACATCTTTTAAAAATGAAACACCTGGGACTTGTGCTTAAAAAAAAATCAAGAGCAGATTTGTAAGTTTTGCTGTCTTCATATGATGGGAAATTAATCCAACAAGCCAAAGATGGGGAAGTTAAGTTACCCTACCAACATTTAAAATCATTCAAGGGAAAGATAATTAATAGATATACTAATGTATTTCCCTGGAAATATATTGTTATATGAGCTAACATTTAGAACTTCCTACCTTTTAAAGAGCTGGTGGATTCCTGCTAGCTCCACAGATATGGAAGACACTGTACAAACAGAAGGGGTTTTGTGCTACAGCGCAACTATTCTCTGAAATTATGAAACAAGACTGATGAGGATTTTTTGAAACACGAAGGCTAATCTTCAAGGACATATCCGTACACGAGGTGTATCTGGAGAATGATGGACTATTAGCAAAACTATGAAAAGTAAGTAACATCTTTGTAATGACTGTGCTGCATTGTGTGTGAAGAGTGTTCCTAGGAAATGGTCCAAGCAGTACTTGGATCGCCTTCCAGGAAAGACTCAACTTTTTGGGTTATAGAGGGAGAAAATGGAGAAAACAGAAACTTCAGAAGGTCAAAAAGGGGGTACTGTGGGACTATTTCTTGCAGACTTCCTGTACCTTGGGACTTGCACTTCTGAACAAATTACCACAAGAATGTTGAGAGGGACAAAGCTGAAGACAAGTCACGTGAAGTAATCTTAGAGGTTTAACAAGTGTCCAAGCTCAAGTGTCCAAGCTCAAGTGTCCGAGGTCAAGCCAGGGCCCAACTTAGATATTCGCTGAGTCTTGGGCTTTAGTGTCGTTAAAGTTTATGGTAAAACCTGTCTGCTGCTGGCATAGTCTAAAAGATGAAGGATGGTAGGAGAAGGGGCAGCCAAGTTGTTGACCTCCCTCCGCAAGGATGCTGGGCCAATAACTTGTCTAAAATGATAGAATATTAATTGAACAACATTTAAAAAAGTGACAGAAATTATTTGAATTGTTGAGGTGACTTTTAGTGTAGCACAGAGAAAAAAATGACAAAAATTGAATGGTAGATGCATTATAGCTATTATTATTACCAACAACAGTCACTACGAGAACATAAGTATTGGATTCAAGTATGAATCCTACCCCATAGTGTCCATCTGGGTTGAAATCACATGGTGTCCTATTAATTTAGATTTGATTCAGGAATCAAACTTCTTTGAAATTCGAGAATGTTGGGGCAACATCTATCCCAGATGACTGGTTTGTTTTACTCTCATTTATTTGTCCTGTTTTGGGGACAGTATCAAATTGTTGTGAGTCTTCATTAAATTCTATCTAAGCAATTGAGTTCTCTTACACTATGGGAGTAGTACAAAAGTACCCTTTATTGGACCATCTGTGCTCTCTCTAAAGCGTATGCCTCAAAAGATAATCCAAAAATGAGTGCTTTTCTATAAAGTCATACTGATTATGAATGGGGGATTAAAGAAGTAAGACTTCACCAACATGCTAAAACCTATTTTAAAATTGGCATATTAATTTAAATAAGCATAATCTAAACCCTGTGCTTAGTTGGGAACCCAAACCTAGTGATTTCTATTGCTTGAAGAGCTGGTGCTGTTGATTGTGCAGAATTGGACTCATTAATAGACTCCACACTAAAACATCCAGGTGGGTAAATTATAGGAATTTCCAGTGTGCCTTCAGAGAACCTTTTTTTTTGCTTTCCCCACTGCATAGCCACATCTTGTGTCTGCTTGAACTTTCTCTTCTAAATAGCATGTCAGAGAACTAATTTAACATCATTTAACATCTGCATTTCCACTCTTATTTACTCACCAATCATGCATCTTTGAGAGAGATTTTATGAAAAAGGAAAACTTTTTCATGTCTGCCTGAACTACCAATTTTATGGTCTTTTCTTCTTTTGGTCTAACAGCTTTAGCTAATTACGAGAAAGGTGATTGTACTATTCATTCAAAGTGGAAGACTTCCAATGGAAGAAAATGAGTAAGACTTACCTGAATCTTCTCAATATTCTGATGATTTCATAAAGGGTGGAAGATTTTTAAGTTCAAGGTCCTGGTCTACATCAAGTGAAGTTAATTTGGGAGTATGGGTTGGTAAGTGCAGCGAGGTGGCATTTGGTTAGTTTTCATTATTGTTTTCACTCACAAAGATAACAAAAACAGTCCAAGAAGAGCCACAGCTTTCACCTGAAAATACTTAAATGAAAAGACCTTCGAAAAAGTTTAGTTTCATCCTGACACAGAATGCAAAACTTATGAAATCTTGCAATCATACAAATGAAGAACCCATCCAATCTAGTTATACTAGGAGCTTTTACCCGTAGCGTACACATTGTGGAACACAATGGTCTGAATTCTTCTTTGAGTCATTTTGTATGGTCTAATTTTCCTCTTTTGCAGATTATAAACCACCCTTTTCAGGTTTCAACCATTTATTGGAAGTATGACTGGACACTTCAAGGCAAAGATTCTGCATGTTGTATTGCTATAGATCTTGCTTCATTCCAATGAAATACCTCCAGAACATATTGTTGTTCGGGGTTTTTGTTTTGTTTTGTTTTGTTTTGTTTTGTTTCTTTTTTTTGCTATTTCTCTGCATACTACCAAAATTGGACACAATGAATTTTCTGTATACCTATACTTCCGTAAAAAAATGCTCCAAGTGTAGTAAAACTACTGCCTGTGTGACATTTCTGGTCAGC
Organism: Anarhynchus alexandrinus; assembly: GCA_008711295.1. Lineage (NCBI taxonomy): Eukaryota > Metazoa > Chordata > Aves > Charadriiformes > Charadriidae > Anarhynchus > Anarhynchus alexandrinus. Next base: position 726,114 of record VUYV01000154.1, on the reverse strand, counting down.
AAATTTATCTATAATCTAGGTTAATTTACAAGTCATCTAAAAAACTCACAGTCCATTGTGGTTCTACTCTTTTTGCTGAAATACACTTTCAATACTAGCAGTATCCTTTTCACTAAGAACAAGAAGCCAGAAGCAGTACTGAGAAACAGCTCTCTCCCAATAGAAGTGATGGAAATAAAGGTCAAAATTTGCAACCAGGACGCACAATTCCAGAGTATAGAGATAATCCCTAGCTCTGTAAGATTTGCAGTCTATATTTATGAGTAAATAAAACAGTAATGATGGGAAAGTATGGTTCTGGGAAAACAGCAGGAAACAAAGTACTTAGAGTAAATTGCGAAGAAAATGGTCAGGATGAGTGGTAGCCATAACTCACTACTTTTCTAATTCATAGAATCATAGAATGGTTTAGGTTGGAAAGGAACTTAAAGATCATCTAGTTCCAAACCCCCTGCCATGGGCAGGGACACGTCCCATTAGACCAGTTTGCTCAAAGCCCCATCCAGCCTGGCCTTGAACACCTCCAGGGATGGGTCAGCCACAGCTTGTCTGGGCAACCTGGGCCAGTGTCTCACTGCCCTCAGAGTAAGGAATTTCTTCCTAATATCTAATCTAAATCTCCCCTCTTTCATTTTAAAACCATTGCCCCTTATCCCATTGCTGCACCCCCTGATGAAGAGTCCCTCTTTGTCTTTCCTGTAGGCCCCTTTAGGTACTGGAAGGCTGCTGTAAGGTATCTCTGAGTCGTGTTCAAAGATTTCATAAAGCACCATCAGCATCTTATTTCCCATTATTTAACAAAGAGTATAGAAAAATTGGCAAAAAAGCAGTCTCCAGTGCCACCTATCAGCTACCAGTGTCCTGAATCCCTACCAATGGGACTTCCAGTTATTGTGCGTTATCTCCCATCCACCGATAAGACAAGTCCATCCAGTCTAACTCTCCTAGATAATTCTGTGACGTCTGTCATTAATCATCACCTATTCCTGTCCTGGTCCAGGAGGAATCAAACTGATCGTAAATGTTTCAAAACACTTCAGGTCCTCTGTCTCAGACATATCTCATGGTCTCTTTATGCACAAGTAAGGATTTGTACGGGCTGTCTGAGTATCTTGACTTTTCCCATACTAAGTACTTACGTATTTTTGTGATTTGTTGCTATGGAGAAAGCTGTTCAATGAAAACTAAATGCACTGTGACTATACAAATTTTCTGGCAGAAGGTAGAGAAACCCAACAGAAAGATCTTCTAAGATACTTAGGAACAATTTAGTATATATTTTTCACAATGCAGAACTTCTTTGCCTCAACACTACAATTACAGCAGCTGTTAGTGTCATGAACTGAAACGAAAGCACTTTAGTTAAGATTAGTTTTTAGTTTTCTTCCAAACATGAGATGTCTGAATTACAAAAATTTCCCATTTTTATTTTCCAGTACATCTATCCTAAACTAAATATCCCCTTCTGCTCCTTCAAAACTGCTCTAGAGGAACCGTAGTTCCAAATATTGTATTAGGAATGAAAAAAAATCCACCGATTTGGATGTTTTTAGAACATTCGGGCTAAAAAAAAATTACTGAATAAATAAATGGGTTCTTCTGATATTGTGCGCTTGTTAAAGCTGAAATCTGGTCAGCTGCTTAGGTCGCTATTCAAAAAGTGTGAAGCTGTCTTTAAACATACAGATAGTTTTATTTAAATCCCTGAGAACGGGCATGCATTGAAGTTAACTTCTGGTTGAGTATCATGCTGAATTGCGGTCTCAAGTAAGAAATGCAATCTTTAATTTATTTTAAGTACCAGACAGATATAAAATTTGAGATAGAGGCAAATCGTTCAGCAGTCTTTGTTATTCCAGCCATCGGGGTAGATGCCTACTGCACCTGCTCAGCACAGCACTGAGCAGTAAATAAAATCTTATTTACATGTGAGCTGAAACGAAGGGCTCCTTCTTGCTTACACCCAAGGCAGTCAAACCTCTCACTGATTGAAATGAAGAGGAGGTCAGGCACAGACTGGGCATTGTAAATAACTTTCTTTTTGTTCAGTCCCAAATGGAATGTGTTTACGAGTCAGATGAAAAATGGATACGTGACCGTGTACATACAACTTAACATCTGTGTGTTCACTGTTAAAGTAAGTAACCCCATTGTTACTGCGCAGCCTTTTTAATGTATGAAATGTGAAAACATATTCAGTGCTTATGATGCTCCTATAGTATAAGGCTATCTCACAAAATGCAAAAATGTTATTTCTTTGTGATCTCCACCTCTGATGTGAGCCTTAAAAGTCTCAACGTTGATCTGGCCAAAAATGCCAGGGTTCCCTTGAATTTTGAAGCTGTGAGCCTGAACAGTTTTGCCAGACAACCCTTGGGAATTAATATCTCTTTTATTATTTCCAGAACTTCCTGTTCAGGGGATTTCTGAACTAGGACCACAGAGAGAATAGTTGTGATTTAAGGATGTCAGCACTGCAAGTGCCACGTGGAATTTGGAAACCTAGAGAATTTCAGCAATGAAATGTGATGGGCATAAAAGTTAATAAAATATTCTGTAGGTTAAAAAAAAAAGGTGGATTCATTTTTAATATTCAATACTAAAAAATATTCTTGCCCAAACTGATCCTCCTTAACTAGTTTTAAAGACAGCTCCTGTGACTGTCACGTTTATATAACATACGGTTGTTTATCTGTTTTTGCAAACTTTGAATGTTTATAGTAATCCTGAGGGCAAAGTAGTGAAAATTTTAGGTGCCCATGTTAGGAGAAAGAGAACTGCAGAATAAAAGAGTCCTGCTGCTTTCACAGTGGTAATTAACAGCGTCTAAACCTTTCCTTTATAATACTTGCCTGCCCCTTCTTTCAGCAGCAGCCTGAAAAGAAAGCCCTGAAGGTCAGCAGAGGGAGAGGCAGGGATAGTGTTCTCTCTGGATTCTGCTGAGGACAAACAGCCTCCAAACTGTCCGGCAGCAATAATGGAAGAGAGTCTCATATACATACACACTGGAATATGCACAGTTGTCTCATGCACCTGTTATGTTTCTATATACTTTATAAACTGTGAAGATAATATTCCCTAATTTTATGTTATTGGACAGCAAAAAACTTTTGTGTATTGGAGTTCATATACTAATGAATGGAATGTCCCACAAAAGACAGAATACTGTATTACAGCTCATATCTTCTTTATGTGCATAAAACTCATGAGATTCTTTTTATTCATATATTGATGAGGGTATGATTTTTCCAGTTAAAGTAATAATGAAATCTTATAAAGGGTTTGGTAACAATGGAAAATTTTCACTGTGATTGGTCTAATAAACCTATGCCAACAGCTCCCTCTATGTACCAGAAAAAGGATGCTAGCGAATGCACTGCCTGGAATATGTATTTCTCTTCCAGAGAAAGATATTATTAGGGAAAAAGAATCATTGCTGTGTCATTTAATCTGTCGATGCTGAGGATTAAGAAAGTTTCAATAAAAAGCATCAGTTGGTGTTACCTGCATAATTATAGTGATGCTTTTTCCTGTTTAAAATTTCCTTGGTTATTTACAGTATGACTCTAGCTGATTCATTCAATTCCTTTTTAATCCCATTTTACATACATAGATTATTGTAATGCAGATAGTTCTTTGAGTACACAAAATGGAACAATGCAATAAAAGGACAATAACTAATGTTATCTGTGTAAAGCTGGGACACGGAAGATGAGGGAGCGCGGAGGATTATCTCTAATGAGAGCTGTACATCTGCTTGAACAAGAGTGATACACCAGTAAACGAAGAGCAGCGCTGTCTACTGGGGAGGACACTACTGAAGAAATCCAGAGGGTTTGTTCCTCCTTCTAACTTGTTGCTTCGCTTCTGTGTGACAGCAGACGGGTGCCCTCATCTCCCCGTCTTGCCTCCCTTCCTCCTTTCTTTGTTTAACTCGTGAAACCTCAAGGTGGGTTTGATCTGTCATCCTGGGCAGAAACACATCCGTCACCATGGGCTGTGTCTGCTAAACATAATTTAACGGGATACTGCGTGTCAGATGAAGGGAGGTAATCTCTGTGCAGGCCTGTTAAAAATCATTAAAAATGTGATTTTTTTTCGACCTGTTTCATAGCAGGTTACACAGGGTTACATTAACTTGCATTTTCCATAGGCTGAATTACAGTCCCTGGTACTGAGCCGACACACAGGCAAGCTGTTGAACTGCAGACATTTGACTGCGACTCTAACCATGGGTAGTGCCTGCAGCATCCACCACAAATTTGTCTTGATAGATGCTTTTTGCCACCAGCTTCCTAAAACTAACAGCAGAATTAGTGAGTGCTCTTAGACCTGAATTCTGATCAATTCCACTAAGTACTTTTTACTTAATTAACGGAAAGTGATCTGCTTGCGAATCAAGGAGAAAATAAATGAAACTGCACACACGGAAAACAAGCAACACCTTTTTTTTTCTTATTTTTTCTTTTAATCCATAGATTCACAGTTTTTTATTGGGCATTGGGCACGTCTGCTTGCCAAAGAATTTATCAAGTACATTAAGGAGTCAGAACATGACATAATCACCACGTGGAAGTTTATTTGGCAGAGTGAGTCAGAAGTACACACCATTATTATTCTGCTGAAGTTTAAAACTGAACCTCATTTTGTGGGAAGGGAAGGGAAGGGAAGGCAAGGCAAGGCAAGGCAAGGCAAGGCAAGGCAAGGCAAGGGAAAGGAAGGCAAGGCAAGGCAAGGCAAGGCAAGGGAAATTATGTTCATTCTGGATATTCTGTATTTCTGAAATTATGTTTTAGAAATTTCATATGGGATCCAACGAGGAAAATATGTATTTGGCTGTGTATGTAAAATGGGATTAGGAAAGGAATTGAATGATGGGTGATTGGATGGGTAGAAAAGGAAATGAGCCAAAGCTCAGGAAACCCTTCAGAACTTTTGTTCCCACCTTTCCTATTTCCTTCTCAATGTGTGTGCTCTTCCTATGCAGTTTTACTGTTCTCTGATTTATAAACAAAGCAGCATCAGAGATGTCCCTTTTAGGCAATCCCCTCTCTTCCCAAAAGGTTGTAGGATATACAGCTGTTATTCTCTGTAATAGTTATGTCTTTCGATTTACTGGCACCTAGATGCTACAGTGGAAAACGTTTTTTTTCCCCCTCCTATTACTGTATTAATATATGCATTTGTCTCAGAAAACTTGCAGTTGAATTGGGAGAGTCAAACATGAAACAAAGCATTCAAGTCCCAGTAACTGAGGGACTTGGGGTCCAGACCACCACAGCACTGTACCGTCAGCTGCCCCTTCAATGGGAGACAAGACTTTTTCACTGCAGCTAAACTTCTGCCTTCCGAAGCCCTCCATCCCATCCGTCCTGCCCACACCTCAGATTTGGCTCTTTTCTAATCCCTTGCTGGCTCCTATTCTTTTCAAACCGGTGCCCCCTGTGTCACGCACTCCCCCAAAATGCCATCTGTGTGGTTTCTTTCAGACCACTAATGCAAAGCTCTTGGATAGCCCCCTATTTACTTGCTTCGGAGCTGCACTTACAGGTCCCACCGCCTGAAACACTGCAATCAAGCTGACAACACAACCAATCAAGGTCTGACCTGCAGCCGTTTCCTAGGAAACTCAAGCCACTGCCACAGAAACAGATTGTACACAGTGGAAGGAAACATACATTTTGGGTGAAGGGAGGGGAAAAAAAGGCATTTCATTTTTTTTTTCTCCAGTACTTCTGAGTTATTACAAAGCACTTCTAAAATAATAGTAATGAAAAACACTCTTGTTAAGAAAGATTGAGTGATGATGGTCATGTAAGTGCTTAAAGCCAGTCAGAAAGCCTCTGAGAAAGACCATGAGCCAGGGCTGCTTGAGTGCTTGTTCCTGCTTTGCTACTGAGTCACTTCATAACCCTTGCCAAGTCATTGCAAAAAGATTTTCATGTCATTAAGTCCACAGTTCCAATGAACAATAAGTTCAGATCAAAACAGGTTGAGTACCTGAAGAAGAAAACTCGGAAGAAAGCAACAAGATTATCATGACCATACTGGAAATACTGAGAAAATTGCTAACAAGCAAGGCCACCTCTCCTACTTGAAGAAACACCACCACCACATTTTGTGCTGATGAGTCTGCTTAGCAGGTGCGTTTATCACTTGGAAAAGCTTTATGTATTATTTCTCCTTGGTGGAACACTTTATTATATGCTGTGATTTACAATTTGCTTGTAAATCAAGTAAATTCCCATTTATTTGTGAAACAATGTCCAGCTGCTTGAACACAGGGTGCATAAAGGAATAATGAAATTTTTTGTAAAATGGCTGATGGGTGTAACGGAAGTAGTGTGCTGCAAACTGGGACCTCTCAGTTTTAATAAGATTATCAGAATGGAATGAGGAAAAGGTCCCAGGATGTTTTCTACCAAAGTCCAGACAATGAACGTGATGAAAGAGTCTTCCAGACTACTGTTACTGTCTGGGGTAAAGACCCTTAATTCCAGAATGAGATTAATTTAATCTTAAAGTAAACTCCAAATGGATCATGGTCTAAGAACAGGTCTTTATTTCCACTGATCATGAAGGGAGCCCAGGGTGACTAGCTCAGGGGTGGATGTCTAATTCCACTTCTTTACATGTAGTTAGATGAATTCTGCCCATCACTGATTGTAGGAAAGTGAAGGTTGGGAGAAGGCCGCAAACATCAAGGAGTAAATAAAAGGTTCTTTCAGATAAGTTTTTGGCAAATTTGGGAGAAGAATTTTGGGAAACAGTTGAGGCAGTTTGGTTGGGGGAATGAAAGTCTCTTTCTGGACTGTCGTTTTGCTCCACAGCTACCATGGAGGATAGAAGAAGATGATGTCTTTTCTGACTTTTGGTGGTGACTGTGAGGAAGGAATCTCAGGAGGATAGGAAAGGGAGCTGAGGACTTCCTGCTGTGGTTTTACACTGAGTCTTTGAAGAACATGGCTTCACTGTGTACGTGCCTGGCTAACTCTTGGAACCCTACCCATAAGCCTGTGCAACAGGTATATCATAATTAACTAAGCATGAGCTCAACCTTAGTGTAATCATGTAGTCTTAGCCAGTGAATGTGTGGATCCTGGGCAGAGGCTAATGATTGACCCCTTCCCACTTGCTGGGAAATGATTGCTTTGCTATCTAACCTAGCTTCATGGGGACTTTTGATGGTTTAGGACCTTGGGCAACTGACTTTGATTTGCACCCAGAAAAAAACGCAGAAACTAATATGTTCAACAGAGTTGGGCATTGGAGGCAAAGCTGACTACTGCAAGTAGTGTTCAGACCAGTCAGTATTCGGACAACATCATGGCTCTGACAAGGGACAGAAATGATTGCTTTCCCAAGACATGGTTGTTTTCCCAAGAAAGCAGTACTTTTCTGCTCCTCCTTAAGTTCAGTTCTCTGCCAAGCACTTTCTACTCAAAACCGTTCCCTGCTTTCTGGTGTTGTGTCTCTTCATAGTCCTCTTCTATTCTTTGTTGCGGCTGTTGTACATTATGTGACAATTAATAAGGACTGTGAACAGCTCGTGAACTCTTTTCTCAACCACCTTTACTCTTTTTGACTTTTTTCTACATGGTGCTGTGCCTTAGTTTTTATTCCTGGTGTCAGCAGTACACCACCACGCATTGTCTCAAATAGAAGAGACTGCATGCTGAGGATCTTATGCAATGAAAACTCATTATTCTCCTTATGTAGAGTATGAAATGACTTAGAATATAATCTCTCTATTCCCATAATTTGAAGTCAAGAATGTTGTTCAGACAGAACTGAAGGCAATGTGTTTGTGGTCCCTAGTGGATGAGGAATAAGGAAGAATTCAACTGGATTGTAATTAGTGTAATCAACACACTATGGATTCTCTTTTAAATCAAGAGACAGTCACGAGTTGTTTTTTATGGATGGGAAAGACTTAGTTCAAATTCCAGTTGTGTCAAATTTTGTAGTAGCTATGTAAGAACAGCTCTTTATGTGCTGCTCAGCAGCATTTTCTCATTTTATATACATCATTTTTAGTAAACTATTTTTAATGTCCATTGCCTTTTCCCCATCGAGACAACTATAGCCATGTCTCTCTGGCTATCATTGAACAGTTATTAATTAAAAGTCAGTTGTTAGATGCTTACTGTCAGTTAAACAGCACCACCGATATGTCTTGCAGGACCGAGGACTGCTAAGACTGCTTCCAACTGATCTGGCAGGAAAGAACAGTTATAACGCTACAAGCTGTAACAGACTTGTATTTTACTAGGCAATCCTAAGAGAATTCATGGTTCCTATCTTGGTTCCTATCTTCCTGGCATATGAGGAACATATATATGAAAGTGCTCTGAACTTCCAGCGGTTCCTTACTCTTTCAACACCCTGCAAGACCTCTAAGAAGAGGTTTCCTTTAACCAGTAGTATTATTAGTTTGTGTCTAAAAGGGAAGGGAGACCTGGAGTTCATTTTTGTGTCTGGGAAGTGGAAAGCTGATGTTCAATTTCCTCTTTCTCCCAAGATTTCTTCCATTAATACTTATAAGATGTCTAAACGCAATGATGTTGCCAGGTACAATACGATTTAGGTGGATGCATTTATCATCCAAACTTTGTAGAGTTCAACACTAACCAGATACCTTAGACCTGTTTATTTTCAAGGTCTCTGGGCTACAGACCTGTTGGCACTGTACCTGAATGGCACTTGGACGCTAGGTCATGCTATTCATCAGCTCTTCAATAGCACTACGACAAACAGGACAATAGTGAATCTAGGCTGATAGGGCTGGGGGGCTCACACAAAACCAGCGGTGATTGTAGCTGCTTCATTTTTAAAGGCAGACAGAAAAAAAACAGCAGATATTTGGCTTCCATCCTCTTCTTTTTAATATCGTATCCTTAACATGAAAGCACTCTGTGCCTCTGCTTAGACAGAAACACAAAAAGTGAGGGGCCAAAGCAGACAGAAAAAAGAGCAGGTCTCTGTGTACTGATTAAGATACTTACCTGAGAGGGAAAGTCCTGAATTTTTTCTCATGCCTTCTGATAATCAGTCTGTAGAGCCACTGGATCAAAATGGAAACAGCGCGGGAGCAGGCAGTTCAAACCAGGACTCCCCGTTCCCCTAGGACCTCAGCCTAGGGATGGATGAAGAGCTGACTGAGAGCTCATGGGTCAGGATTAAAGGGAAATCAGGAGCAGTGGGGGTCTGCTACAAACCACCTGACCAGGAAGACTGAGCAGATGAGGCCCTCTATAGACAGATGGTCCTCATGGGCAACTTCAACCACCCTGACATCTCTTGGAAGGGTTACACAGCAGGGCATAGGCAATCCAAGAGGTTCTTGGATGGTATTGACAACAACTTCCTTCTCCAAGTGGTAGAGGAGCCTATGAGGAGAGGAGCTCTGCTGGACCTTGTTCTTACCAACAAGGAGGGGCTGGTAGGCAGTGTCAAACTCAAGGGTAGCCTGGGCTGTAGTGACCATGAAATGGTGGAGTTCGAGATCCCCAAGGCAGCGAGGGGGGTGCGCAGCAAGCTGACCACCCTGGACTTTGGGAGAGAGGACTTTGGCCTCTTGAAGAATCTGCTTGGTATGGTGCCATGGGATGAAGCACTGGAGGGAAGAAGGACCCAAGAAAGCTGATTAATATTCAAGGATCACCTCCTCCAAGCTCAGGAGCGATGCATCCCTACAAAGAAGAAGGCAGGCAGAAAAGCCAGGAGATCTGTGTGGATGAACAAGGAGCTCCTGGACTTGCTCAAAAGTGCTTCTGCTGCACATAGAGCTGAAGTTTGGACGCAACCTATATATGTAATGTTTATATTAACTGGCTCTACACAGCTCCTTATTTGATACCTTCTGTCTGAGGTATGTGGCTCTTACCCAGCATTAAACAAGGCACTCAAGCATGTGATTTTGATCTTGGATTCTGTTTTTGAATCTGGATCCCTTAAAGTTAGCCAGTAGATTAGATACTTTGTTGGACCTACCCCTTCATTTGTCAGGTGTTGTTAACTATAAAGCGGGGATAATTAGCATTTCCCAAACCTGCAGAAAATTGTGAAGACAGTTATATTAAAAAGAGAGAACTGCTCAGCGTCCAAGGTGACAAATAGGACTGCATGGAAAGTTATTTTTTTCTGTCCTGTTAAAATTCTGGAGAATTTAAAAGTGTGTCTGCTCTGCACTGAAATGAAAACAAGAGAGAGAGATGTCCCACATCAATCAGGTCAGGGCACTCACCAGGGTGAGTGCCCTGACCTGCTCTGCTGTTATGCCCATAATCTGAGCCAGTCAGAGGTAGATCTTGCACTTTATTCACCCCTATGAGTGCCTGGTTGTGCATATTAACTACTCCAGAATGAGTCTTTTCCAGTCTACCATAGATCTGTGATATATTTCCTGTCGAGATTGCTTTGAACACTTCTGAAAGAAGTTGGGTTGTGCACAGATTTTTAATGAACAGTCACTTCACTGAACAACTTGCCAATGAGCTCTAGGGATGGGATCCTGTCTGAAGCTGTTTGCATTTGTAAAGGTATTTCCACTTTGAGCAATATTTCTCTTTCAAGTGTAGAGTGTATTTTCTAGAATTCCTTTTGTCCCAAAAACCAGAACAAACTTTCTTAGGAGAGTTCCCACCAGGTCTAGCAAGACAGGCATTTACCAAAACAAAAGACAAAGCCTGTCTTTAATTTCAGCTTTCTCATTAGCTCTGCCTTTCTTGGAGAGATACCTTAACTAGACATACAAAATATAGTTAAGAACTATTGATCTTTGCTGAAATTCAGCCTCCAGGTACGTTTAGAAGGAGAAACAGGAATAGATTGGGTCAAATTCACAGAAAAGAGAAGTAATAACACTCATTACACCACCAACTCATTTCACTCTGACACCAGTGCTCAACCCACTGGACACACTATCTTTTCTTAAAAAACATTGATTGAGTACAGTGTGGGTTTTTGTTTGCCGGAATGCATTGCTTAGAATTTTTTTGCAGGATATTTACTATTATTATGTCCTTACCCATTCTTTGGCTGTTTTGCTGTTTCTCTAGCTGATAACCCTGTTATTCCCCCATGCTTAATCCTCCCCTGGACTCTGCTTCATGATTGTATGGGGGTGTTATCACCACTGATTGACTGGCCATGTCTTTTATTCCCTTTCTGTTTGTGTGGGTAGGGGGTTAAGTCACTGAAAAGAAGGATTAGATGCAGGTTTATGGCGAGTAACTCAGCACTTAGATGGCTGACGTCATGGTAATTAGACATTGGCAAGTTCCAAGTAATGTCATTGCATGGTTATCATAACAATTTAAAATCCAAATGGGTTCTTTGAATCCTGTAGTTGTTTCCAACATTTTTTTTGTTTTGTTTTTGGTTTGGTTTTTTTTTTTTCTCTTTTCTCCTCTGAGTTCACCGAGTTCAAAATCTCTTTTCCTTCTTGGAAACGGAATTTGTGCTTGTCTTTGTCTACAACTGATTGTGTCCTGGTTGCTACAAAATCCCTCTCCTGGTTTGTTTAATCATAGATTTATTTATTTTTCTTCTTTTCATCATAAATTCTTATGTATGGTGTCTGACTTGCTTGAAAGAAAATCACCACATATTGCCTGCAAACCAGCTTGACTACCTTTGACACTAGACAACTATCATATCGATTTTCAACAATGGTTATTCACACTCAAACTTTAACAGCCTGGCACCCGCGTATCTATCGAACCCTTTTGGTAGCCCCTGTTTCTGTGCATACCCTTGGGTCAATGAACAAACTGCTGCTGTCGATTGTATCCATTTGGCCAGTATCTCTAGGGAACAAAGAGGAATCACAGCTACAGAACCAAAGGTTAGGAAAATTCATTAAAAAAAAATAATGAATCCCTCAGTTCCTAAGCACCAGTCCGGCAAAGATATTTAATTACTTGCTGGTCTTTACTCATATCCTCTCAGTGAGGTATGTGTTTATGAGCTTCTGGTAGACTGGAATCAAATACAGTTTGAATTCAGTGTTTAAGATTTAAAAAAAAAAATAAAAAGGGAGACCTTCCAGATTAGATTTTTGAAATGATTGTAACAATACTGATGCAGAAAGATTGCAACCATTTTAAGCATAACTATCTAGTAATTTTGGTTTTCTTTTATAAAGGGACAGTTCCAATTTATATCTAGCAGTAGGTTATGAATGCTTCTTTATCAGCTGGAATAGGATATCTGTGCACATAAATTTGCCCAAGTAGACAGCTACTGGGTATGTCTTTCTGGCTACTTCCAAACATTTTAAAGACAATTGCATTTTTATTGTGAGATTGCACTGGAGTTACTGCCAAGGTCTGCAGCTCCACTTATTTGTTTATCTATACTAAATAATGCCTGTGTGAAGATCTGGAAAGATGAGCCCAGCAAAATTGTGCAACACTTTAAAAAATCTCCCCAAGTGACTTCTACCCCTTCTCACCCTCCTTTTTTATGTGTTTGGGTCTTTCCAAAGTGTTAATGAGTGTCTTTGTCAATCCATAATTATTTGCAATCTTTATCTCTGGTATATGCCATTTACAGAAAATAAGAACAAACAGAAAGAGAAGAGAAGCAACTGAAAACTCTCTAGGCTAATACCACTGTTTAGTCAAAGGCAGCTTATCAGCGAGTGTGGTGTGCAGCTGTTTCATGAAAGTTCTCAGCATTTGTACTCAAGATAGAAATGTATATTTTTTTTTCTGCTGATGTACTTCAACTTAATGCACTGTCCACTGTTGGTTGACCATCACAGGAAAGTGCAGGTAGAGAAATCTGGGTGGAGCTGACTTAAAAGTAGATGTCATAATACACAGTTGAAATGTCCTAACATTTATTTCAAGGTTTTAAGATCTGAGGGATGTTTGTGATCAGCTCGATTGGTGTTGGTTTTGATTTTGTTTTTTTCCCCTAGAATGAAGTTTTCCTTATTAGCTTTCTCATAGAGAGTGAGTGAGTTATGGCATAACTTATTGACCAATATCTTTTCAATAGCACCGTGGGGGTACAGTGATTTATTGTACTATAGGTCCCTGGGGATCCAGGAAACTGAGGGTTTATGTCTGCCACTTACCTAACCACAAATTATCCCTGTTTCTGCTTCTCAGCTGTTTTTTATCTGTAAAATGGAGAGAAAGATCCTGCTCCCTTTGTGAGAGGTGTTGAAGTTTCGTGGCGGCCCACTATTGTTGAGGTTCTTTACATTTCTGATGGGCCTAGTCCCTTTGCTGAAATGAACCCCTTCAAAATTAATCATCCTTAAAAAATCTGAATTCATTATCTACTTTGTTTATTATTTCTGTGTTTTGGACAGGCCTGTGTTACTTCCCTCAACACAAGAACACTCCCATGAAGCAACTTCATTAATGCATCTAAGAAATAAGGCACTGCTGTTCTCACATTTGATGGAATAAATCTCTTTAGCTTTTCCAAAAGCATCTGTGTCTATTTCAGTAGATGATTCTGACATTGTTGTGCATCCTGTGATTGTTATTACGGCACATTTCCAGCTGGTCCCTGTCTAGAACATATATGAATAAAGACAGCAGAATTAACACACTTCCCTTAGCATCTTTCTTTCTAGTTTCTTGGAAGATAACTCCTTCATAACTTGGTTTTGACCCAAGGATTTTGTTCGGTATTGAAATAAAATGGTTCATCCTCCTGCTAATAACATGCATTTCCTGAAGATTAAACTACTTTTTGTTCTTTGTCATTTTTTTCTTCCACTTAGGTCTGGGAAGGGGTGATCAGACATCCATTACCTGACACAAGATAGGTTTATAGGATGTTAATAAGCTTTACATTACTTTTCAGCTAGTCAGAGCTTAAATTCTGAGCAAAGTTCTGTTAAAAGGAGACCAGAAAGAAACAAAAGTAATGATGAAAATAAAAGTTCTGTTAAGCCTCTTAAGACAATCTGTTCTTTCTAAGAGAAAAGTTTTGATTTTCTATATTTCAGATTTTCACCAATAAAATATAAAGGATAAGAAACATATCTGAAAGTCATGGAGCTTAGGGACTCTAGTGAGTAATATCTGCAAAATGAAGATGTTTCAGAGATGTACCCTTGCCACAAAAGCCCAGGGTAGCCTCTGTGGATCCCAGTGCCTACTGTTGCAATTGTTGCTGGTTGGAATCATCCCTTGAAGGTTGCTTTGTGACCTGGGTCAAATGAATTTATCACCCACCAGCAATTACTGCGCTGACTGCTCTCTCCATTATACAAAGCCATGTTGGTACTGGTTTGGATCACCTTTGACACCTCAGAGGCAATAAGTGCACGACGAACTCTTTTACAATTCTGCTGCAAGTTTCTTTCCTACTATATTAATGCACAGTGATGAGCAACCAGAAGTAAGCTTGCATTGCTCTTCCTTATGTCCTGTCTGCTCTTGGGGTCATAAAGCATTGTATACATAATGGTTTTATCTGTTCTATTAAATTTTACTATTGTCTGGCACTAGGACCACCCTCCGTGCAATGACTCACATTTACACTGTTAAACCCTTTTCCCCAAAGACAGCACAGTTCCTTTCCAGTTGTTTATTGGAAATTGTCCCTGGTCTGTGCTAGATTTCAGACTGTGTTTGGGAAATGCTCAAAGGATATTTGTTTTCCTCTCATGGAAACATTGCCAGGGATCGCTCTAACAATCTAGTGGCTTGAGAAACATTTTCTGGTATAAGTTAATTGATGGAGCCTTCTTGTCCTCATGGCACTGCTGCAGTGAAATCCCTTTCTGAGCACATTACTGGATAATAATGCACAAAGATGTCCTAAGATTATCCATAAAATGACTATAATGCTTGTACTATCCTCTTTGTTTAACACATGAAACTTTGGGGCCTCTGTTGAAGAATGTTGACCTCAGTTTTGAACTAAAACTTAAAGGAGGGTCAGAGGAGAAAATTATTGTTGTGGTTTTGGTTGGGATAGAGTTAGTTTTCTTCATGATAGCTTGTATGGTGATACGATTTGGATTTATGCTGAGAACAGTGTTGATAACACACCGGTGTTTTAGCTATTGCTGAACAGTGCTTACCCAGCATCAAGGCTGGGCGTGCACAAGAAGTTGGGAGGTGACACAGCTGAGACAGCTGACCCCAACTGACCAAAGGGTATTCCAACCGTATGGTGTTGTGCTTAGCAATAAAAGCTGGGGGAAGAAGAAGGAAGAGGGGGACATTCAGAGTTATGGTGTTTGTCTTCCCAAGTCACTGTTACAGGTGATGAAGCAACTTTCCTGGAGATGGCCAGGAGATTGCCGGTAGGGAGTAGTGAATGAATTCCTTATTTTGTTTTGCCTGAGTGTGCAGCTTTCGCTTTACTTATTAAACTGTCTTTATCTCAACCCACAAGTTTTCTCAGTTTTAGCCTTCTGAGTGTCTCCTCTATCCTGCTGGGTGGGGGGAGTGAGAGAGCGGCTGCGTGGTGCTGAGCTGCTGGCCATGGCGAAATCACAACGATGATTGGCTGGTGTTAGAGTCTGGGATTTGGGAAATGCCCTTCTAAGACTTCTGGACCTAGTCATGGTGTATGCCTCCAGCAGGCAGGATTCTGATGCAAAGAAATTCATAAAAGAGCAAGAAATGTTCTGAGAGGGATTACCGTCCCGCCCCCCCCCCCCACCCTTCTCGCCCCTTATTCTGCATGACATTAACCAATTTTACTGAGTAGTGATAAGGAAGGATCTTTCTCAGTGGGGAGGTCATGTTACACACACTCCCTTGTTAGACTAAAATGTCTTTACACTTGCACTTGGCTATGTCACACCTGTTCTCAACAGCAGCAGAGAAGATACTGTTCTCTCTTTTCATTACAGGACAGATGACACATTGGTGTGATATGTATAAAATGCACATCTGAGGAGTGTCAAAAACCTAATTCTGGGGACATTTTAAAATTTGACTCTATTTGCCTAAATATCCCCAGTTTTAATGTGAGAAAAACGTGTCCTGAAGGAGTGCCTTTAGTAACAGCAAAGTCTTTCCAGACTGGCAGCAAAAATCCACCTAATCAGAGAAAAGTACCAGATCAAACTATTAAAAAAAAAAAAAAGTGAGCCATTTTACTATCTTAGAGATCCAAATTACCTATGTGTGATGGTTATGATCAGTAGTTAAAAGAGAAACAAAACAAGAAATGGCCAGATTAAATGGCAAAAAAAAAAAAAAGGTTAAAAAAAATCATTTATGAAGCAGACAGATAATTTCAAAAAGCTTTCATACCAGGAATAGGGCACCATTACAATGAGAAAACCTTTAATTATGTTGTAAAGGTCTGATATTCCACTGAAATGTCATTTCAAAATAAACTTCTAACAGTTAATTATCAGTGATATTTAACTTGTGGGAAAATTAAATATCACCACATACTCCTGTGATCATTTTATTGCTTTTGTAGACATTTTAATATTTTAATGGTTTCCAAGTAACAATGAAAAAGGCATGCCACCAAGTATGTTTTCTTGGCTTTCTGTGGATAACCATATAACCTTTTCTTTGTCTTCTTCATACAAAACAGACCTCTGAGTCAGTGAGGGACAGGACTGAGAGGAAACCTTTTGGGAATAAATATGGGAATAAACATTGCTACGATTCCCTTAGCCAGCACAATTCCTGGGAAAGAAGTTTTGTTAACTGTTATAACTAGAAATACAATGCTGAATGAACAAATGTTGAAGCCCTATTAGCATTCAGCTGGCAAATCAGATGAATGTGCAGTGTTCCAGTTAGTGACCTATGTATTATCCAAAGCTTATAAAATGTGCAGTGCAATTGGACCTAAGGATGTATGCAGTGACCCTTATCATGCGCAGACTGGAAGACTGGAACAGGAAACCTCCTGTGCTCTTGTTGTATAAATCAATACTATACAAGCTAAAGGACTGAGATTGCCAGGAAAAGGTATGAATTTTAACGCCAGAAGGGACTACAATGTGAATGATTATTCACCCAGCTACTCCGATTGAATTGGCTCTAGAAATGGATAGGTCCAACTGGCTGCAACGAGCTGGGTGTTACACATCCTTCTCTAGGGTGAGCCAATGAAGACATGAATCATTAAAGGGATTTGGCTCAAGAATGCTGATTTGTCCCTCGCTGCAGCATTTAATTGCCTGCATCTAGCAGTTGCTTTCAGTTCTCAACGTTGTGCCACCAAAAGTTCCAAATTAAATCATACATTTATCTTAAGATATTCAAATCATCCTGAGATAAGCATTATAAAAAAAGGATAGGAAAGGAAGAGAAGAGTAATTGTAAGAACCGCATAGGTCTTACTTTTGTGTTTAGCATTAGCTGAGATGCTCACCGGAACTCAGATCTCCAGGGGCTTTACTTAAAAATAACATAATTTGTGAAATATGATAAAAACCCTGGAAATTGAAGGTATTGGAACTTTTGGCAAAGTCAACAATCTCTTGCATGGAATCATAAAATTGACGGTTTTGCTTGCTACTGTAAATTAACCTACGTGCTAATTGATCTTCAGAGATACTGTGAGACTGAATCTTTCCATGTTAGCAGGAAATCCATCCAATATTTATTCAGCATGTGAAGAAAGCAAAAATGCCTCTAAGCTAGAACTTACTGGACTGTGGTTGACTCTTTTAACGTACAAGAGGCCTCTGCGTCATTCATCAAGTTGCCTAGTCTTCTAAGGTCATATCGTTTCAACGCTTAAATGTCCCCCAAATTCTGTGCCTTAGTTCCTGTTGTGTAAACTGACTGTTAAAATAAAGACAGCAAAAAGTATCGTGATGTTATTAGATACAACGTGCATGGGGTTGACTGCCAGACTGACAGAGTAGC
The DNA here is from genome assembly GCA_008711295.1 of Anarhynchus alexandrinus. NCBI lineage: Eukaryota > Metazoa > Chordata > Aves > Charadriiformes > Charadriidae > Anarhynchus > Anarhynchus alexandrinus. The sequence goes on along the minus strand of VUYV01000154.1, from coordinate 708,286 downwards.
TAGTTCATTGGAAATAATCCTACCGATGGGATCATCTGTACCCATAAAATAAAGTTTTACAGAATAATAAGTTTACTTTAGTAAGTGGTTTATTTTCCTTGGTGGTTCCTGGTGGTAAAACTTCTTTATGTTCACATGTTCATAGGCCGATGTAAAATCTGCTCCCATCAAAGCAGTTGGAGGCATGTTGGGTAATTTCAGTTGCAAGCAGATAGCATCACAGGCAGCGTCACTGGCATTTTAAAGGACTGTTTGAGAATCTGGCTGTTAAAATGAAGAGCTAGTGCTGAAGAACCAGGCAAAAGAAATTGCTAGAGCACTTTTTCTTTCTGTGGTGAAGAGCTCACGGTAGTGTCTGGAGGTCTTTTGGATAATCACGGGATTTTCTCTCTCTTTTGCTCAGATACAGGTCTGCTTCCAGTGAGAGGTTAGGGATCTGACTGCCTTCGGAGTTGGTTGGTTTGGACAGTTTCCAGCCCCAACACTGTCTCCTTTTCCTCCCCAGTGGCAGCCAATAACATCTCTTTTCCTCAAAAAAAAATCTTTTTTGTCCTTAATTCTAAATGCCAGTTCTTAGCACTAAGCCAGATATTGAGGGGGTGTAAACTGGAGTCCATTGATCTGTGTGGATTTATCTCTGTTAAAGATTCCTTTTACAGTTATTTATCAAACACAATCACAGTACTTTGTAGGGGGGAGGGGGGCACAAACAGTCTACAGTGGAGGTGAAGATGGTATTATTACCTAAACTCTCTCATGTTTGACACTGCACTGTGTGGTTACTTCATCAGAAAATTGTATTTTGCATCCATCTTTGCAAAGATATATATGACTATGTAAACTACTGGTTACATAGAGTTATAAATTTATTTCTGCAACTTCTTTTTTTTACCTCTTTTACCTCTGCAAAAGGTTGTAGTCTGTTATCACTCCAAATTATTACAGATTCACATCTCATGCTTTTATTTCTTCAGGTCCCCAGATAAAATCCTGTTGCAAATATAATGAGCAGCACAATTAGATAGGAAAGACAGGGGAGAACCAGGCACTTACTAATGCATGGAGATGTTTCTCAGTGTTTTGAACTAACTTGTTCCATCAAGGTCAACCAGCTTATATTTCCAGAGAATGTGGATTTCCAAAGAAAATCAACAATTGCTTTCAATCCATTCTGAAACACTTTCTTCCCAAGTCTTAAAACCCATAAAACAACGCTTCTTGTTAATTTTGTGTTTTAGAAAGCATTAAACAAAGCTTGAACTAAAATAAATTATTGTCTGTTTTCTAAAGAAAAGAATAAGTTGTTGCATGGAGAACATTTTTCTGGCATTCATAGGATCCAATTATTATTTTTTTTAAAAGTGGGAATAATATTGCTAGTGAGTTGTTAAACATATGACACATGGTCAGCTAAACATTAAGAAAATTCCAGAATATTGAATATTATATGTTGGCTAAAACCCTGACTCTGGAGGTAGTGAAAAAAGCAATAAAAATAAACCCAGTTTAAATTAAAATCATCTTCCCTGACCTTCTTGGAGTTTGAGCGAGCGGTAGTGAAGGAGTCAAAGCATAATATCTGGTAATAGATGAGCAGTTATTATGTTGGGAGTGATTCTCAGCTGGCTGAAGTCTTTGAAAGGCCCACTGTCTCACTGAGGACATTTTAATTCAGAGCAACAAGAAGCTTTATGTACACAATTACCAGCTTTTCCACAATTGCTGCCATCTCTAGAGTGAAGTTTGCAAGAAATAGTGGAAAGAAAACATACACGGTGGCTCAGAACAGAAACTATTAGGTGAAAATTTTTGGCATGAGTTGAGCAGAACAGACAACATGATCAAAAGGATCCATTCTATATTTAAAATCTTGGCCTTAAATCAAGATTTTATTATAGTTCCTTTATGTTCACTGTATGAACATTTGTCTTCAAGCTTACACTTCTCTTTTTTCTTTTTAAATGTGATACTAAAGAGCACGATGGAAGCTATACAGAGTTTACTAGCGGTCAGTTGATTTATTCCACATTAGTAGAGGGAGTAATATTCAGATCTTTGGTACAACAAACTTAGTCCCTCTTTTCCCCAGAGTCTGCTATTGTGCCTTAGTTTACCGAGTTATTTGGGAAACCTGAAATAACAGATGTAGTCAGAACTGCTACCCTTAGAGAATAATGATTTAGAAGCTGAAAATGAAGGGGAGGAATGGCTGCTGCCACTGAAAATTCTGTGGGTAGTCCTTTTCTTACTAAAGTTTATATTGCCATCCCAGGAAGTATTTAAGAGACATGTAGATGTGGTACTGAGGGACATGGTTTAGTAGTAACTTGGCAGTGATAACAGTTGGACTTGATGATCTTAAAGGTCTCTTCCAATCAAAGTGATTCTATGATTCGATGACATATCCCTGGAGTCAGTAAACACACATATACGCATGCATGCGTGCCTGTGTGTACACAAACACATGCGCACACACATAGAGAACTGAGGTCAGTGCACCTCCACCCATTTACACCGTTTGTGCATCTCTCTGTTACATCAGGATGGAGTAATGCTGCCTTACAGCACTCTCATTAATTCTGTCAGTAGCGTAGAGCGTGGTTTTAACTTATGAAGAAGTATGCCCCATTGATATTGAAAAAAATATCGAAGAGAACAAAGTGGATTGATTGGATGCACTTTTTTTTTTTCCAAAGCCTGTCAAATGAAAGGCTGAAGTAAAAGAAGCAGCTGGTTGCTCAAGAAACTTGGGCAGCACTTTGGCCAGGCATGAATTATACTGAAAAAAACTAGTTAACAGCGGAAAAAGCTAATGCAAACAATATTGGAAAAGGGCTAGCAAGTGTTCAGAAGTAGAAAACATTGTGAGGCATAACTGCTAGACTCAAAGGACATGAAAGAACTGGTTTGACTTTCTGTCCTCCATCTGCCAGCATGAACTCATACGTAGAATATAGGTTGCCATTTCCAGCACAGGTTTTGTGGTTCTAACCTTCTGGCAAACATATAAAAAATCCATTAAAGTGAGAGCCAAATTCCTGTCAACAGCCCAAGGAGAAGGATATAGCTCTGGCTTCTATAATTTTGCGTACAACCCAGATGGAAGTACAAGCACTTCTATGTTGAAGTGCCAAATAACTCTCCCAAGGCTTATATTATCTTTTCTTCGTCTTGCCTCAGAACAACTTCCATGCTTCTGGGGACTCCGCAGCTGTGTGCACTCTAGCGAAAGACTATGCGTGGCAAGCCAAGTCCTGTGTATTTGCTTTCCAGCTTCTGTAATGAGGCTTCCCCTCCCTCCCAGTCCCATCAGGGACTGTTCAACCAGGAAATGCAGCTGCAGAATCTTCACAGTTTCTTTAAAACAATTTTTAAAGGCAAAGTCCCTCGTTTTCTTGAAGCAAGCTACATTGCAAACAAAAGTACACCAAAGCAATGATGCAGTAACTACCTAGGAGAAAGGTGAGGAAAATAATATGGGAATGCTGTAAGAGGGAGATTGGAAGTTAGCAGAGCTTTTAAACATAAATCTGTGCTTTAATTATGTTGTTTTAACCTTGCCATAGGCATCCTTTGTTCTGAAAAACATAAAGTTTGAGCTTCAAGTTCCTGTAAATCAGAGGATTAAGACACAAAAGTGGAATAAAGAGTGATTACTACACGAAAATCATTAATGTCAAATACAGCCATGCCTATAAATAGAGTTTCATTAAATATACTTTAAGTAATATTGGCTAATATGATCCCTTACTTCCTCACAAAGCCAAATGTTGATTTGAGAAAAGAAGTGACCTCCAAGTAAGTTCTATATCAACTTAATCCATCTTATTTTAGTGCCAGGATATGCCTTTTGCTCCTTCTGAGTCACAATAAATGTATTCTTTCTAATTTGACAGCGTGCTGACTGAGCTAGTATTATTCAAGGGACAGTTTGACCAGGCAAGTGTAAGAAGAGTCTTGTTTGTAACTGTATCTATAACAGAAAGAAATTTCTGCTGTATCAGTTAATTTTTTGTATTGTGTTGTACGGGCATTTCTGCTGCATTCAAAATCAAATTCTGGAAAATTTGGTCTCCTTCAAATGGAGGACTTCTGGATAAAAATTCCATTGCCTTCAAATAACACAGAATTGGACATGGCGGAGAAAAAGGTAATCAATAATCTTTGTGAATTCAGTGGTATTTTATAGAATACACCTTTTCCTCCTAGTGGCTTCAAAACTAAAATAACCACTTTTCTGCACTGCTTATCTTTGGTTGCTCTGAGGCAACCCTATAGCTGTTCCTACGAAGAGAAGACTTAGCTACAGGGAACTCTTCCCACCTCTGTGTGAATGGGCCGGGTAACTTTAGATATCTTTTCTTGCTATCATGTCAGAGAGAGAAGATAACTTGGGTTCTTCCTTGCAGAGAGGACTGTAGTTCTTCCTAAAAGGACTCTGACATCACTTGTTGAGTTGGGATCTGCAGTCAGCCCTCAGCTCAGTCTGCACATAAGCTTTTGAAAAAAAGATGCTCTGGATTACAGCTCAGGCCACAGAGGCTGTTTGAATTCAGAGAACAGCTAAGATCATTTTCCAGTGTTACACTGTAGTTCTAACAGTGCTGACCCTAAACATAAAATCAATGGCCTACCTTAAATTTCATCCATTCCCCTACACAAGTAAGTTGCATAGTGTGTCTATATCTAGTGGTACATCTTAAGCTAGGAATAAAAGAACACATTGGTGTTTTTTTCTCACAGAAGTAGTAAGAATAAATTCATGAAAACTGTAAAGTTCTCGTGTAATGATCTAAGTTATTATCAAAACAGGCAACTATACGGAAGATATCTGTGCTTGCGTGGGGGAAAGAGGAGCTCATTTTGATAATTGTTGATTGCACCGAATTGCATTGATGCACTCTGAGGCATACGAGGGATATAATTTTATATCATTCAAGTTAGGTCAAGATACCCTGAAGAGTAGCTAATTTGAAATTCGATATAGAAATCTAAATAATATTTCCTTAATGACACACGTAGTTTTTACAGTTAAATTATTTAGTTAACAGAAAAAAACAAACTGTAAAGGCAGGACATTTTCTGCTTCATTCTAACCTGGCTGCAACATGTCAGACTCTGTTATTCGTACCTATTCCTAGCAACTGTAGCATCATTTTCAAAGCCGCTAGATGTGAGTAATGGGGATGTTAGATCAGGGTGAGTGCGCCTCTTCCCTCTCATTCTCACACATCCTTTTGCCAAAAGTAAATATTTTTTAAATAACTTAGTGTTAATTTAGAATTTAGAGTGGCAACCTTACCGATTTCTATATGTAGCTGTCTCTCCTTACACATGGGTTTTAATATTTTAATCTTAATTCATATTTGGAAATTTTCTATTTGATTTATACGTCTGGTGATTGTTGTGAGAGAGGTGCCTTCAGTACAGCCCAGCATTTATGAAGAGACTCCCTGAGAAACCTCAACTTTCCTGTTCTGTGCAGGCTGTCTGTCTGCTATGACTTGTTGCTAACTTACGACTAGCTACAGGGGTGACCTGAAGGAATAAACCTCAAACCTCCAAAAGAAATAAAGTCTTTTACTACCTGACTGATGGATGACAATAATCATGCACACTCATGCAGAGCTATTATTTCAGCCTCTTAAGGTTACTAAGCATGTATGATTGGGCTGAAATTTCAGGCAGGAATAAAAGAATATATTTATAAATAACATCTAGAAAAAAAAAAGAAAACACCCAAAAGATAAAAGACATCACAGAATATGAGTAACAAATATGTACCCTATTCCAGGTCCCAGTGACCATTAAATCATCAGATTCAATTAGATAAATTTCAAAGAAAAGCTATGGGAATGATCAGAAGGCTAAAACCCCACAATCTCCAGGAAAAGACTGATTAAACTGGGTCTAAAAAAAGAGCAGAAGGAGACAGGTACCTGATAATAGAAAAAAGGTAGGCAGACAGATGATACAAAGCTAAAATGAAAAACTTGTTCTTCTTAGCCATGACAGTCAGGAAAGTCCTAACAGATATTTAATTGCAACAACAAAGATTAAAATTTAATGTTAAAAAAAGCTTTCTGACAATAACGTTAGTGAAACACTGAAGATATTTTCTCAGTTGCTTATGTTCCTCACCCACCTCTGTAAGGGGTTTTAAAAACAGGCTAGGAAAGCAGCTGTCAAACATGACATAAATATGGTTCATTTTATCTCAGGAAAATGAATTTTCTAGAAAGCCTCTTGAGATCTTTTTCAGACCGAAGAATCCATGGTTGCATATGGAACAAGACCAAAACTCACACCACACTACATAAGGAGCACTAATTGCCACAACAACCATGAATCCTCTGATAGTTTATCAGCTGAACTTTGGTAACCCAACATATGTATTGCTCACAGTGTTGGACCTTCTCCAACTCCTTCCAGCAAATGGGTTGGAAGACAAAAACAAGAGACCTAAGGGAGACTAAGAAAAAAAGAATTAATTAATTTTCTTCCTTGTTATAACCGTATGGCTGCAGCCTTGACAAACAAATGACATTAGAAAATTAAAAAAAAAAAAAAAAAGAAATAGCTTTTTTTGGTTGTTATTGTAAAACCTGAAGCTGTAAGAAAGGAGACAAGGATGTGGTCGTGCAAGGACTTGAAGTAATATGAGCATGACGCACATCTTTTTTTCCAGTAAAACATTTGATTTAGGTAAAAATATTATTTCATCCCATAAACCTTCTTCTCTTTGTTTACAAATATTTAAATCACATAGACATTTGTAGTAAAAAAATGTATTGATAGTTTTTAGAAGTCAGTAATTCACATATGTTTAGCCTGTCTTAGCTGGGACGTTTAACCCCAGCATTAATTTGTAAGCCTAATCAGACTGTGTTTCCATACAATATTAATGAAACACATTACATAAAAATGCATGAGGGTGGTCAAGCACTGGCACAGATTGCCCAGGGAGGTTGTGGGGTCTCCGTCCTTGGAGGTATCCAAAACCCAACTGGACACAAACCTGAGCAACCTGTTGTAGGTTAACCGACTTTGAGCAGGGGTATTGGAGGAGAAAATCTCCAGAGACGCCTGCTAACCTCGGCCATGCTGTGATTCTGTGGTTAATAGAAAAGTACAGACAACTTCAGAGTTGCTGTTTCAGTGAAGTATCCAAATTCAGTTTAAGTTAAGAGGAGGACTTTAACATCTGAGCTAATAGCCTCAGTTAAAAGCAACTGCATTATGTGCATAACCCTGTTCCAGGGGCTTTTAAGAAAAATGAAACTAAGAAAAATGAAATTAAGAAAATTGGTTTCCCTTCAGCATTCAGATGCCTTTTCCAGTAGCTGACATTTGCTACCCTTAGCACAGCCTCTGTCAAAAGCCAAGCAAAAAAAGCCAAGTAACATGTTCAATCTTTCACCTACCGTGATTTATCTAAGCTAGCACCGAGGTACCTCAGCAGCCAAAACAGATGTGCCGTTTGAGGGAAAAGAGCTAGTAATATGAATAAGAGAGATTCATGGGATTCATGGAGACTACGCTTTGCAGAGCTTTTAGACGCATTATCTGTGACTGAAGGTTCACAGAGCAGATAATCAGTCAGCACAGACCATAATCTGGAACAATCCCTTTGTTTCACATTAGTCCTAACGCAAACTCACATTAAAGGTAAGTGCTGTCTTCTCAAAGACCGTACATAATCACAATTTTCCCAATCTCTACCACAGCTTGTTTTGTGCATCAAAGCCACCTTTGTTATGCTCTCTCTTTACCAAGGCTGGTTGCAAGAAATGTCGCAGGCTCTCTTGCAGCGTGCAAATCAGAAACTAAGACTTGTCCCACACACCTGGTTGTGTTTGCCAGGCTCTTTGACTTGCTTTTCTCCAGGACTGACAAGTAGCGAGTTCACCGGCATCTGACTTTCTGAGGCATAATAATTCAGTGTTCCTAACCACGCTGAATACCTCCTGGTTCTCTCTCCCATGTTGGTCACAAACTGCCAGTGCCTCTTTCCATTTCTTTTCTCTTCAGTTCCTTCATATCTGTCATGAACTCTGTTGGAAGCTTTGAATCACTCCCAGCTGCTGCTCAGTATTTGAAAGAGTAGATGAATGCTTTTTGTAAAGCACTGCGAGACACTTGTGGATAGTTTGTGGCAATATACTGTGCTCTCAGAGGTGATAACTTCTTAAAGGAAAACATATAGCTGAATTTTCAGCATTGGTACAGATGCTGAAAATATATATATAAAGAATATATAAAAAAATATATAAAAAGAATAACCTCTTTGTGTGTTTATTTTTCAAACGACTTTAAAGTTCTTTTTATTTCCAAAATCAAGTTAAATTTCTAACTTAGAAAGGTTATGAATTATTGGAAACGTCCAAAATTCTTGTCTAATCTTATATATGAGAACATGAGAGAAGGAGATGAGTAAAGGGACCAGATATCATCACGATGGAACATGTTCTATTTTGTCTGGTTTAAATACACCAGGCTTGGGGATGGATCTCACATTGGCCATGTCTGCATGGAACCCACCAACTTCAGTGAAGCAATTCCTGATTTGGAGTTGCAGTCAGCAGCTCTGTCATTGACCTTCGCAACAAATCTTTGATTTTGTCTGCAAAAGCACCCTGCAAAAAATACTCAGTGTCATGTCCCGTAGGATAACGGGAGATCAATTCTCAAATCAAGATGGTGCTCGGTTTATGTTCTAAAGCAAGAAAACTGGCAGGCCTTGTAATCTCTGCCTAACCAAGATAACACAACTATAAAACTGCTTTTCTTTTTTTTTCTTGTTTGTACTTATCTAACCCTTTTTTCAATTCTTACTGAATGGTTCCTCAATTAATTCCTGCATCAGTAGGCTCCTTCCTGGAGAGTTAATCATGCACAGTATAAATACAGATATCCGTTTAAAGTTCGTTGCTTTTAATTTCATCTATAGTGAAGGTGGAGGGAGTTGAATCTCCCAAGACAGCTCATCAGTTATGAAGTTTTATTTTTTTTAAAATAAACTGAAGCTTATTTTTTGAAACACTTTTCGCTGTCATAACTACAAAGAGAACTTGCGAGTGAAGCCTGTTGTGATATCGCCTTCGGAAGCAGGGTGGACTCCATCTACAGCAAATGAAATGTTGCATTTGGCATTTTCTCTTCTCAGGGTGGCTCTGTACCAACACTGATACAATTATCTGAGTTCAAAACCGATGGCAGCAAAAACTGACATATACTACATTCATTTTTGTAGGTGGGAGTATGACTGGCAGGAAAATAGCTGATATTGCTGACCTCTAGGTTTTCATCATTAGCCTTGAGAACTTATGAGCCATTAAAAAAGAATAAAGTAGTGCTGTCAGTGTTCAACAGTTTGCATGTCTACTTGCTCTAAAAAAAGTCCTGCGCTTGACACTAAAATCCACTTTCTCATCCTACACCCACACCAAATTTTCTTACTGAAAGACACAGTACCAGTTCTCCACCCACTGACCATGCTGAATTCTCACTTTTTTCGACATTGCAGACACCAAGTTAATTTAGCTGATAGAGTTTTTCCATACAGAGGGCTCAATCCAGAGTTTATGAAGTTAGTGACAATCTATTTGTTTTACTGGTTGTTGCATCAGGTTAGCAAAGAACAAACGGTCCTACTTTAAGTTCAAGTTATTCCTCATTAAAAGGAAAATAACCCAGTGAAAAGAAAATGACACTTTCTAAAATAGAGGGCAATTGCAAGAGCGCTCATTTGATGGGGTTGCATCAGCTTTGCCCTCACAAAATGACATCTGTGTTATGCAAATAACAGTCTCTGACAGGTGTGGAACCACATCTGGGGTCCTGTCTCGACACTTCTCAGCAGGGTGGGAAATATCGAATTTGACCATCTCAAGACTCAGGACAGAGCTAGACCACAAGAAGTGGAGAAACAGAAGGAAGTCCTACAACTAAAGCAGGTATCTAGGAAAAAACCCAGGATATGGATCTCTCTGCTCCTCCTGCCACCAGAGCGTGAGAAGGGTGGAAACAACATTTCCTGGTTCAGGTCCAAACCACTCACACCAAAAGCAATTATCATCCTGTATTTGCTGCACCTCCTCCTCCAGTACCATCGGTAGCAACATCTAACTGGATATTCCTGCACTCTTGCAAAGAGAAGGAAAGAGAAAAGTCAAGGAAGATTAGCTGCCTCCTCAGCAAGTCTGTTGCTGTAGACAACTTCTTTTTTTGCTTATCCCTAGAACTGCCCCTGGTACCTGCTATACAAAATTACAGCAGTTTCAGGCCTGTGTGATACCAACTGGTTTTGGGTTCCACAAGGAAATTGTTTAAGTGTTGTCTAACATACAGAGGTCACATAGATGTCTCTAAAAATACACATAAACTCTAGGGAATGCCACCTGAGACAAGAGAGGGTTTTGAGTTAAACCATTGAGAGCATAAACCCGGGATGAGAAAAACCGGGTTAGAGTTTTCTAAAACCGGGTTTTAGAGTTTTCTAAAAAAAAAAATTGCTCAGCTTTTTATATTAAGAACATGTCTTACTTTTTAAAATGGATGAAGGGAGATCTTATTCATTTCTTTGAAAGAAAGTTCTCAGGGAAAGATGTGGCTTGTGTGTCAAAATGACTGACTTTTACAGATCATCATAATTTTTCTTTTAACATTCAAATGTGTGTGTCTCAAAAAATATCCTGGTACAAATTTGTATGCCAAAATACAACCCTCATCTCTCTGCCTACACCCCCTGCCATTTCAGATTTTTGAAAAGGAACAAGAAAAAAAGCACTTAGAGAAGCTCCAGGTTGATTTTCTCTCCACTATTATATTTTTTATATTACTAATATCTTTTCTGTTACCCTCCTATCCAAACCTAATCAACTATGTTCCGTTAATTCGCTTTCACAGAAGCCCTCCTCCCCACCACCCATGCTTCTTACCTTTTTTGTTGTCCTTCTCAGGACCTTTTTATTTCTTTCATTTGCTTCTTAGTATGAAGTGATCAAACCTGAATGCAGTATACATGGTACGTGAATGCAAGTGATTCTTATAGTAGCCTTAATATTTTGTAAAGGATTCTTTATTAAATTTAAATTTAATCTTCTGTCTCACTTGCTTTTTTTTAAATTATTGCTAAACATTGAGACTCTGTCTTTCACTAAGTGTCCTTGCAGCCTTTCTTTTCTCTAAGACACTAGGTTTATATAGTTTATCACGTTTCAGCAAAATGTGTTTTTGTCAGAACCCCCTGATTCAGTAAAAATAAAAATATTTAGGGAAAGCATACTAGTTTTGCCAAGAGGTAAATCCAAAAGATACAGAACGTCTTCCTTCCCAGCTCTACAATAACTAGAAGTTTTACTGCAGAGTCTGCTTAGGTCATGATAAATTGAGGTAAAGTCCTAACTGCCCAAAATCAGGTTAGGGACTTGCATCACTGACACCAAGCTATTATCAGCTCCTCAGTCATCAAACTGTGTGGCTGCTTGTCTGTCTGTTCTGATAAAGACAGCTTCCTAAATTGTTAATTAAGTCCAATACAGGCTCTAAAAGTTGTAGTCTTTAAGATTTACATGGAGCAAGAAAACTCTCTCTCTCATACTTAGCTTTAGCAAAACTTTACCTCAGTTTCTGTGGAATTGCAACTCCGTGAAATCCTTCCGAAGAAATGGAAAGAGAAATTATAACAAAGCTATATTACCATTTATTTTCAGTACACTGTGTATGCAGGTTGAATGGATGCTACCAACTCTATCTTGTTTCATGTTAGTCTCATCTCCAGTGAACTGTATTTTCATATGTAGCTCTAGGTGATTAAAACATTCTCTCTTTGCAAGGAAAAGAAACAAAACAAAGTAAAAAAATACTTTTAAATTTCTTTCAGAGCTGCTGGAACCCTCCAGAATCTTTGCTTTTCTGAAATACACAAATACCTTTCCCCATTCTAAAAGCATTGTACTTGGCTAACAGGGCTACTTGTTGAAACAAAACATAAAATGTTTGTGAACCTTTTTGAGCCTGTTAAGCCCACCTGAGCACACTGTGCCCTGCACTCTTGACCTTCCATGAAGCAAACGATTTAGCAGACGGCTTCTTCCTCTAACAGAAAAGGTGAGTCTGCTGACTATGTAACAACACTTACCAACAATCCTACATTTTCTTTTATTTCAACCATGAGACACATGCAGATGATTATATGACAAGCTTTATGTCAACGGAAGTGGATGATGCTCTTCGTTTGGTTTTGTTTTGTTTTGTTTTGTTTTAACTAATTTTGGAGAGGAAATTCTAGTGAACAAAGATTTAGATTTTACAGCCCTCTGTTAGAGATGGCCTGGATTTACGTCTTTGGGCAACCTAATGACTCACTTCCACCTACTTTATGGCGTTCCCATTGGAACAGGAATCCTCTCATTTATGCCTCCTTTATGGTCTATGTGTATGTCAATCTTTGCCCTCGGTGGACATGAGATGGAAGGATAAGCTTAAAGACCGTCCCTATTTTCTGGCTTTCCATGAACTTTCTTCTGGACCAAATCAAACACTAAGTGTTGTACTGCAGTACTTCTAGCTCCTTGCTGGCCATTCAGAATGGCAGTCTCTTTGAAAACACTGGTAAGCTCTTCTTCATCCAATTATCCAGTTGCTTTCTTTCATGCCTACATCATTTCAGCAAATACAGCTGAAATTAGCAAGTGAGCCCACATAAATAAGGAGATGTACAAACAGCTAGATTCTTGTATTGCTTTATCAAATTGGCCTCTTTATCCACTAGAAGCTAAGATGAAAAAGCGTGGCACAAATTCTTGTAAGTGTATTTTAAATCATAGAGTCATAGAGTGGTTTAGGTTGGAAGGGACCTTAAAGATCTCTAGTTCCAACACCCCTGCCATGGGCAGGGACACCTTCCACTAGTGTGGCTTCATTGTGGCTTCATCAGTGTGGCTTCATTGACTTCCATGTGCTGAGGGGAGCTGAGTACACAAACTCCTACAACAAAAATCTGTGTATCACTTGTAAATTCAGATAGTTCTCTTTTCCTGTAGTCAGGGAATGGAACATTGGCACGTGAAGCACAGCACATTAGCAAATAAGAATGGGTTGAAATATTGCCATTCACCTGGTTAAGCACAGGACAGAACAAAGTCAAGTGCTTTATGAAGTCTTTGGGGTTCAGATTCTCAGCTAGAATAAATCAATATTGCTCTAATTAGCTATGTTCAAGTTCAAAATCTGCTAATCATGTCCACAAATCTGTTTTTTTTTCCCTATATCAAAACAAATTGCTCGTTACTCTGATCTAATCCTGAATGATTTATTGAAGACAGAGAATAATTCTGAAATTTTTAATCTTGATAAGAAAGAAAGTTTAAAGATATCACCTAGGTCCTTCACAGTTTGGAGAACTGAAGTGTTGTGCTTGTATGACTCCTGGTTTCGTCTCGATTTCATCCTGGTTCCCCTTAGAGGGATAACTTATTCTGCTTTATGTATACATAAATGTCCTTTAGGGCTGTGTTCCTTTCTTTCTCTAGCCATATAGAAAATAATGAGGTCCCCAAAGAAAGCCTTAAGGGTCTCCTAAATAAGCAGGGAGGAACAACTGGCTGTCTTATGAGCCCTTGTGAAAATAACAATTTGTTCATTAATCATGGAAGCAAAGCTTCATCACTGGAGAATTAAGCTTGCCTTACTCCATTGATAACAACAAAACCACCTTCAACATGAGCAAAACATTCATCACGCTAAGCTTGTAAATTCCACATAATGGCAGAGCATTAGCCCTTTCCCTTTCCGTTTTATGAAGATCTTGCTTGCTGCAGTAATTATGACTGATCTAATGCTTCCTTCCAAGGCCCCAGAAAAGAGGTAAAGTGCCACTGAATAAATTTAATGACCCTGGAAAGTGTGTTTAATAGATTTCTACTGACTTGCGCAGGGTATGTCTTTTTAAAGGGGTTTTCAGCATTTAAGTTTCCTCTCATATTAGCAACAGCTGAAATTACTTTACAACACTGAAAGTTGTGTAAAATATAATGATTTGTGAGACTGAGCCAAACACTAATACTTATCTAAGAAAGCACATGTTGTTGGAACGTCAGCCCACAGTCAGGAAAAAAATCATTAATGGCCTCAGTTATCAACTTCTTTATCACCAGTCCCCAGCTAAACACTTGTCTTTGGCAGGATTCGATTATTGCCAGGTTAGGTCCTGTAACAAGCTCACCAGCTGGTTACATGGGCCATGCAGGAAGGAGGGTGGGTAGCTGAGATTCAGTTTACTTGGATTTAGGCTGCTATAGAGTCACGCCCTTAAAGTAAATTGTACAAGTCTGTGTAATACGTTCCATATTCTTATATTGCCGAGCTGAACATTGCCAGTTAGAGTTAATGCTCCAGCATTTAAATATTGCCCTCAGCATGAGATAACTATCTTGGATCTCATTATGATGGATAAATATGAATCTCTCTCTCCACATGCCTACCATAGAATCATAGAATACCAGGTTGGAAGGGACCGCAAGGATCATCTGATGCAACCTTTCTTGGCAAAACCATGATCTAGACAAGATGGCCCATTACCCTGTCCAGCTGAATATTAAAAGCATCCAATGATGGGGAATCCACCACTTCCTTGGGGACATTATTCCAATGGCTGATTGTTCTTATTGTGAATAATTTTCCTCCTGTACCCAATTGGAATTTCCCCAGGAGAACCTTAGATATAATTTGAAATGAGAAAGCAAAAATCATTGTGAAGGAAAAATATTTTAAAAATAACAGTATATATCGGATCTTTTTTATTGTGAGGATACATAAAGGGAGAAGATGGAGGGGATGGAAGCAGACTCTTCACAGATGTGCACAATGAAAAACCCAAAAGGAAACAGTCATAAGCTGTGAGATTGGAAATTCTCACTGGATAGAGCTAAACGATTTTGCAAGGAGGGCAAGCAGGAACATGATCCCTGAGAGACTGTCAGTCTGTCTCTATAAAGTTTCTAAACTGCACTGGGCAAAGCACTAAGCAACTTGATCAAAATTTGAAGTTAGCCTGTGTTCAAGCAGGAGGTTGAATTAAAGACCTCTCTAAGTCTAGTGTAACCTGAATTATTCAATGATTCTATAAGTCTAACATCAAAAAATGAAAATCTGGACAAAATCTCCTATTTCAATGACAAAGTGCTAGTAGCATTTATGAAAATATTAAGAAAAGTAGTATTTAGGAAAAGGGAGAAAGTAAAAATAATAATAAACAAATAGTTATGTCTCAATAAATATTTATATAAGCAACAGACATGGTGGAAAAAAGAAAGATTCATATTGGGATGAGGGACACACAATGGGAAAAAACACTGGGAATGAACAAACATAACCAATCTCATATAAGACTACTGCTGGATGATATGGCAAAGCAGACCATGTTGTTGCAGAAAAAGGCAGAAAATTTCATTACAGACTTTCGTTCAGCGGGGTTTTTTTTTGTTTTGTATTATGACTTCATACCAATCATGACAAAGTAATTTCTAGTCTAGTAGAAACCAAGAAATTAAAATCACCAGATAAAGTTGTTTTGAATCCATGAGTTGTTTGAGATTTTCAGTCCCCCAATGGAGGTTGTTTAATAAATTTAGAAAATACTCAAGTAAGTCTAGAAGACTTCAGAAATACCTACTGTACACTAATATGTCAAAAGGTGTTCAGGCAAATTATAAGCATGCCACCATGACATCAATGCTCAGAAAAATATTTAAGGAATTAAAACCAGTGCATCTAAATGAGAAAGAACAGAGGGTGGCAGTAGGAGAAATTCCATTCTACAGAAAACTGGTCTGCAAGAAATTTTATCAAAGGAGAATCAGAGTACATCTGCCAAACTCAAGGAAAAAAGGTGAAAAAAATGCTATTCGGTTTTATATGCTCCCAGTATCAATTTATCCATTTCTTCCCCTTCACTCCCACTTCCAGATACTTTGAGCATCATAAATAAGCACGCAGAGCCTTGTTTTTTTTTGCTATGAATACACAATTCAGACAGAAATGGATTTTTAAACAGCCAAATAGCAGCTCACTGATCACAATGAGAAACTTAGGCTGATCTGATTGATTGAGGTACTCTGTCCTGGAAAGCAGCAACTGTGAAAGGTCCTAGGTTTGCCCTGAACTCCCACGGTGATGCATTGGTAACAAGGCTAATGCAATCTTTATATGGACAAATCCAGACCTACAAAGAAGTAAAAGGGAGATGAGTTTACCTCAACATAGGACAGGGGAGGTTGATTCTGGAACGTTGCTCCCATTTTAATGTTCACAGTTCAAAAAAGCATGTTGAAAGATCGGAGTGGGTGCAGAAAAAGAGGTATGGAAATTATTTGAGTGTCAGGGAAAATGTGCTACAGCTAGAGACTTATGCAGCTCAAGAGGGTATGTTGAGCTGATTTTGACTATAAATAGCTCCTCAAAGAGAAAACACTGGATACATAAATCTGCATGTATACATGGGACCAGGACCAAGCCACTAACAGAAGCTGGAGAAGGCCAAGCTGGATAAAATACGATATTTATTTATTTGTTGATAGTGACCAATTAGCCTTTGGACTGTACTGTAGAGAGAAATAGAGGAATCATGGTCTCTGAAAGAGGTGAAATCAAGACTGGATGACTTTTAAGGTTCTGGAAGATGTCTTCTATCAAGCGTAGTTTACTGAGCTTAATGCTAATTGAATTCACCCTCAGTAAGTTTGCAGATGACACCAAGTTGGATGGGAGTGTTGATCTGCTTGAGGGTAGGAGGGCTCTACAGATGGATCTGGACAGGCTGGATTGATTGGCCGAGGCCAATGGTGTGAGGTTCAACAAGGCAAAGTGCTAGGTCATGCACTTGGGTCACGACGACCACATGCAGCACTACAGGATTGGGGCAGAGTGGCTGGAAAGCTGCCTGGCAGAAAAAGACCTGGGGGTGTTGGTCAACAGCCGGCTGAATATGAGCCAGCAGTGTGCCCAGGTGGCCAAGAAGGCCAACAGCATCCTGGCCTGTATCACCAATAGTGTGGCGAGCAGGACTAGGGAAGTGATTGTCCCCCTGTACTCGGCACTGGTGAGGCCCCACCTTGAGTACTGTGTTCAGTTTTGGGCCCCTCACTACAAGAAAGACATTGATATTCTGGAGCATGTCCAAAGAAGGGCAATGGAGCTGGTGAGGGGTCTGGAGAACAAGTCTTATGAGGAGCAGCTGAGGTAACTGGGGTTGTTTAGCCAGGAGGAAAGGAGGCTGAGGGGAGACCTTATCGCTCTCTACAACTGTGTGAAAGGAAGTTGTAGAGAGGTGGGGGTTGGCCTCTGCTCCCAAGTAACAAGCAACAAAACAAGAGCAAATGGCCTCAAGTCACACCAGGGGAGGTTTAGGATATATATTAGGAAAAAATTTCTTCACCAAAAGGCTTATCAAGCATTGGAACAGGCTGACCAGGGAAGTGGTGGAATCACCATCACTGGAGGTATTTAAAAGCCGTATAGACGTGGAGCTTAGGGACATGGTTTAGTGGTGGTTTTGGCAGTGTTAGGTTAATGGTTGGACTTGATGATCTTAAAGGTCCCTTCCAACCTAGATGATTCTATGATACTATGATTCTATGATTCTATGAATGGAATTTAACTGTCTGAGGAAAACCAGTTAGAAGACCATCAGAAAATATGGTCTCCTCCTCTTTTCTATTTGGTTTTAAATGATCTAAGTTTATGGTTAGATAGAAATATGAGTGAAGCAATAATAATGATTCTTCAGCTTTATGCTTACCCACTCAGCCAACCATCAGTTGTTACAATGTTTGTCCTCATGTTAAATTTTGAGAATCCTTTTCAATGGGCCTCAGCATTAAATAGTTCATATTTCAGAATGTGTTACATCCATTTGGAGGTCATGCAGAGCAACACTGAATGTGACACTTGTGAAAAGGATGATGATGTCATACTCCTGGCGTATACATGCAGCACGTGCATAGTAAATTGGTAAGCCTATTGGTATATGGGGACCATGACTTTTCTGTGACATTAGTACAGTCATTGAATGTAGGCTAAATTATGCTAATGTGCATTTCGATTTATTACCCAAGCTGGAAAAAAAAGTAAAACATCTGCACCACAGTGTCTCAGCTTCTGTCCTGGTTTACACACCAAAGGAGCCATCAGCAGGAGAAAAGGGGGACAGGGAACTCTTCTGGGATAGTGAAAAAGTTACAGCTTAATGTTTCCTAAAAGCCCATTTCTAATTTTACTTTGGGTAGTCTTGGAATAAATGTGGTGCAACGTTGAAGACCAGCTTGCCCTGCCTGGTGGCACGTTCTTTAACATGTCAGCTCTGAAGATCCTATAGATCTTCTTTCTATTCCCTGTGTTGCTGCTGACTTGCAGCATCTTTCAGTCACTAGAGGTGTCATTAAGCATAAAGCCATAAGATGCTAATGGACCAAGTGTGGCTATAAATCACTTCACAGTAGCTTCATATATTGAATTGAAATTTAACAATATGGATCCTGCAGGCTTGTGGTGTTTTCCTAAGGTTGGCAATTTGTATTGAGAAAAACACATCAACTACAAAAATACCAACAGTGCACATGTAGTGATGACATTTCTCTCCTTTTTTCTCCTTGTTTATTGAGACACTTTTGCAAATGTGTTTTCCTTGAAAATTCTTTTTTTTTCGTTTTGGTTGGATTAGTATCAGCCTTCAGAGGGTTTTGTTATACAAAGCCTGCCCCACCTTAAGATACAATTAAGTAAGAACTGTTGTAAATATTTCCTACTGCAAGCAGACCATCTATTTTCACAAAAACTTAGTATAATTTTGCTACAGTGTTCAGTCAGCAAAAAATTACAGAGCAAAACAGATAGAAAACACAGGCGAAGTTACAGTGGTCCTCGTGGAAACCAAAGCTGTTTTACCACAAATTCTTTTCCACTTGCAATGCTACTAATAGTTTTGAAGGAGCAGGCTGCGCACAGGTTGGCGAAGTACATTCCCTTGTAACGCTGGTATAAATTATGTGAGTTTACTGATAGTTTGGAGGAAAGGGAGATGTTAGTATTCTACATGGACTCTGCCTTCTTTTGTATGTTCAGCCTTTCATGTTCCCTTCAGGTCCCTGTTCTTCTTTTCGCTTCCCTTCCTGTTCTGGATGAAATGCTGAGTAATGAGGCTCTGTGTTGGGAAGATGACACATATACCACTGAAATTTTCATCTTGAATTATCTTCAAGCACTATATAAATGCAACTTAGAATATATATTTTTTTTAATTTGTAATCTCGATTGCAATGGGAAGTTTTAGGGATGTTGTTGAATCCACCTATGAATTACAAATTCAACTCACAGTCAATTGTTCCCTTCCCCATGTGATGGGAAAAAAGACATTTATACAGTTTTTTGATTTCATATACGTCAGCCTTATGCCACTGCAAGGTATATGCATTCTTCCAAACAAGACAGACCCAGGACATTGGTTTAAATCACTGTGCATAAAAACTATCATTAACAATTAAAATCTTTGTTTTATCAGTGCTACACAATATTTTTTTTTCTCTATGTGTTCAAACAAAGATGATGTTGATTCCTTTTAAATGATATTACAAATCTTAGAAGAACCAAAATAAAAATTTTTCTCCATTGGTTAGCTGGTATACAAAGAGACAACCCTGGCCCAGAAGAGCTTGTTTTCTCCACAGAAAACACACAGAGAGGGATACATTATAGAAAAAACAAAAACAAAACCAAAAACACTGTTAATCAAAGTAAAGATATTTTTAGTGGAGTGTCTCACAGAAGAAGATGAAGCCAGGTTTCATTATGCAATATCACTTACATACACTTGCTTATTCCAGAAAGAGTGAAACTTTTCTGACTCCTTGTTGACGTAATACAACACTTCCATAAAGTTCAGAGGAACTCGTAGATTGAATATAGATAATATTCCCCAAATACTACCAAATTTGCATACCATTAAACTCTACAGGAGATTTAATTAAAAATTAATGCCAGCCAATGTATTCCTCTGGCAAAGTGAAGTACTGAAAACGTATATGTTTTTGACACAGTGATAGATTTAGAAACAAAAATCTGCAGGAAATACTGGCATTACAAAACTTGATTACATTCCAAAGCTGAATTAATCATTGAATTTGAATGATCTGTAGATTTATTAAAAAACCCCTCAAACAAAAATACCAAACCCCCCCAAAAACCAGGAATCATTTCAAGACATTTCCTTTTGTTCTGGATTTTCATTTTGCATATTGAAATTATAATTGCAGAATAATAACTGAAAAAGTCAGTTCAAAATCACATAAATCAAAATCCCAACAGGTCTCTATCCAGCGTAGCACATTCCTGTGAAACATTTCACTTGCAACAAAGGCAGTTGCCATAAAAGTTATTTATAAAAGGAAAATGTTTTCTTATCAGAGGAAAACAGGCTGTGAGAGGTCAGAAAACACTGAGTTCATCCAGCCATCTACGTCTTAATGGGATCAGCTCTACCATGTCACTTTAACTCCTGTTTTCCTCTTAGAGGTCTTTCAGAACAGGTTAAATAATCTATTCTAGTACTTCATCACCCTGACAGGAAATTTTTCCCATTGTCTGAACTAGATTTTTTTTCCTGGTGACGTTTAACTTTTTGTTTGTGTGTTGCATCCATCATGAACATGGAAGACTAGTTTCTCCCCATCCTCTTTGCAGAATTGTTCTCCTTATATTTGAAATCGAATAGCTCCATTTCTTGTCTTACTTTCTTCAGCTTAAATAGCTGCAGTTTCTTTCGCTCTTTCTACAGAGGTCATATTAACTAGACAACACAATCATTCTACTTTGAAATGTTCACAGCATTTCCATTATCATGTTTTTAACCCCTTGGACTATAGTTCTAAAATACAGCTGGATCAGAATCACCATCACCTAATTTATAGGGTTTTATTGTTTTTCTGATTTGTTTTGAGCCCAAGCATGAAGTTTCTTCTTAACAAAACACTTGAATTTCGGTCGCCTGGAACACAATTTCTTCACCGCCGTGCCCTCCAGCGTGAGAATATTTATCATCATCAAACAGCTCTTTTTATGAAATATGCATTTGAAGAATATGAATTTAAAACCAGGGCCTGCTCCGAGTTAAGTTGGTGCTAAAAACTCCATGGGAATTCAGTAGAAGGGGAAACAATCCCTTACAGTGCAGAAGGGCAGAAATTTCTGTTGACTGTAATGAGCTCCAGGTAAAATATATAGGTAAAGAGTTGAAGAAGAGTTTAGAATATGTTCGGACACCAATAATGGCATAAAACATTTCATTTCGATAGCTAGAATGGTAAAAAAAAAGGCAGATACTATTTCTTCATGGGAAAATAAAAACTTCTGTCCCACACAAGGTAAGAGTAGGAAGTTTATTTCTTTGCTAAGAGCACATATAAGGTGCATGGTAAATTTGCTTTATAGAGACTCTTTGCCTACAGGTTATTCCAATCTCTTTTGGTTACAATTCATCATTATATGCCTGTCCTCTTCCTGACTCCAATCCTTACCTATCCAAGCTTACTGGTGGGTGCTTTCTCTTATGAGTTACAGTGAATCATGAAATACTTGCTGTTTTACTCACAGCCCTGACCACAAAAGACAAGTAATCTCAGATTCCATATTCAGATATACAATACAGGAAAACTACTTGAAATATCTGTCTTAAATGATCCCTAAAGTCTTAAAAGGAAAGTGAAAAGAATGGCTTAGATCATGGTATAATGATGTAAGATATTGCAGCTTCTGGGGGTGAGTGTGTGTACTTTTTTTTTTAAATTAAGATTTTGAATTTGCAGTATTGAATGATGCGTAATTTGAGAAAAAATAATTAATTGCGCTCCTATAAAGAATCAAATGAAGTCCTGGGCTAGTGAAGAAAATTACAACCTTTATACAAGAGCCAAATTTCACTCTGGGATGTGTTACTGTGTGCTGTTAGTCTTCAGTATTATTAAACTCGCAACCTCAATGTTTGTATTTTATGGGTTTTTTTAATGAATTTATTGCATGATACCATACAATAGCAAAATGAAATATTCAGCAAGATGCATAGGATGAGACAATAAGGGAAAAATAGACTTTTGTTCCTCTGTAGAAAGAACTTGTTTCTTGTTAGTGCATTTCTTCTAAGTGACAAACAGGAAAGACTGGCAGATTCAAATTAGAGGTTAAGCAAAGGTTAGCTAAGAAGAACAAGAACCAACTACCTTTGTTTAAAAATAGAATTAGAATGAAGCTAGCAACCTGAAGGAATTGACATGAAGCTGATTATAAGGAAATTGGGAAGGTTCTTTTATTACAGTTAAAACACAAGAACTGAAAAAAAGTGCCTGCTTTACAGGGTTCCAGTTTTGCCTTCAGCCAAGCAGAAAAGCTGGTGGTATCAAACCATTTAAGATTCAAATGAAACTTGAAGGAAAACAGAGATTGTCCATTCCGTTATATCCTTTTTGTGCGTGCATCTTATAGCGAAGTAAAGGTACAAAGTTTTATGGGATGTATTCCTTCCCTGCAAGATGACCAGTTAAAAGCCTCATGTGCACTAGAATTTTAAAATTAAAGCAAAACTAAACAGCCTTTTCATTACAATTGACTTTAAGTGTTTGATTCTTACTCAAATTAGACTCTCCAGTTCAACTTCTCTTTTTCATTTGCAAACTGCTTCTGATTGAATACTGTTGTCAAAGGAGCAGAATGTGTTTCAAGCAGTAGTGAGGGCGAAAAAATGGGTGGATACTGCAATAGGAGAAATAAGAATTTCACAGAGCACCGCATGCAGCTACAAGATACTAAGGTGTGTTGGACTTGTTCACATTATGGCTTGCGTGTGCTCAGTTCTGCTTTTAGTAAAGACTGCTCATATTCCACAGTGAGGACTAGTGTTGGTTGTAAATAATCATATTCATTGTGACTCAGCTTAGCAAATTATCGTTTGAAATTGGTAATTTCTAGATACAGTCAACAACAGAATTCTTTCCTGTGGAAAATTGCCTTTTTGATGAAAATCCTGAAGCTTTCGTTATCTGACAAAAATTGAAAGTTTGAGGAAAGCAGACACTGTAGGCATGTGTTTAATGAAAACACAATTTTCTGTCCAAAAAAGTTCACAGAAAATATTTGGCAGACCCTAATAATTTATTTCTTTCCTTGTACCTAGCTTTTCCTTCCTGTGACACATTACTGAGAAAGTTGTAAAAAGATAGAATCTGGAGTATTCTTCAGGCTCCCTTAATCCATCTTGGTCTAGTTCAGGACAAGGAGTAGTACACAGCTTTCAGTAGTTCACAGCTTCTGGAAATATATAACAGATGGCCAAAAAATTATTTTTTTTCTCTTAAAGAAGTATGGGGTCTCCTTTAACACTGATGACTTCTGGGGACACGGGAGACGTAATAGCTCTGAAATGGCTTCCCGTGCTCTGAAATGTTAAATGATGACATGCGGTTCCTCGTTTAGTAGATGTGGGCTTGGTGAAGGTCTCCTGCAGCATTCTGCAAAATTACTTTCTATGGATGGGCAGGTCAGCAGGTAAAGGGATTTGAGCTGGCAGTCATCAGTGCACTAATGACTCAAAGCGGCTCATTTTCCCTGTGCGTGGCTGCAATTCGTATGTAGATAAAAATCAGATGGCTGAAAATTTCATTAGAAAAAACAGTCTGATCTATGTGCTTGATTCCTGCTATTTAAAGCTTTGTTCCTCATCAGTTTGCAGGTATTTGTTCTTGATTTGCTCAGAGTCCAGAAACGTCTGTTTCTCATTTATACTTACCTATAACCATTTGTTCCTGATCTGGAAATTGTAATTTTATTTATCATGACCTTTGGCATGGAGGACCTTAATGCATTAGGTCTGAGGCACCCCTTGAAAATCACTCAAAAATGGCAGAGCTCTGTGCCCTGACTGTTAAATAATGATTTATTTCTTCTCTGCTGACTTTTGGGGTTTTTTTGCTATTTTCCTTTATGCATAAATCAGGGCACTGTTATTGACCAATAGAAAAGAAAAAAATAAATAAGCACATTAAGTTTAATGGTACTGCCGTTTTTCATGTGAACCTTTAGTTATTTTAGCAGGTAGCATGTATGAGCTCAAAATCAACCATACCAGCAATAAGCAAGATCATCTGTTGACAGCATATCTCAGTGACACACTAGCAACAGTTAGAAACAAGCTGGAAGTTTGGTCAATTGCTACTTGTCTTATTTGTCTCGATGAATTTAATTTTAAAAGAATCCAGAGTATTCATCTCAATGGCTTTCTGCAGCGATAGACCCCATAGATTTCCTGGTGACTTCAGAAAAAACAGCTCCTTATACTCTAAATTTAATCTAAATACAGAGGCAACATACTTATTTCAGAGCCGATGTCAAGAAGACCTTGACTGGAAGGACTCAAGATAAAGTTATATGCTTTATCTCTTTTTTCCTAATAAAAAAAAAAAAAAAGTCAAAGATGTTATCCATGAAATGAACCAAATCCCACTCTTTCATGCTAGGACACTACTTGCAGTGATATCAAAGTGAAGTATATGATCATATCTAACAGGAAGATAAGGAATGTTTTATCTTTGCACACAATGGACCTGTTCTGCCAGAGGAACCAAGATAGAAGAAGCTGAAGGCAAAGATGAGCACACTGAAATATATGAAAACCCTTCATATCCAACTTTACTATAATAAAAGTCTACCCAAGTGATTAAGGCTAGATTCTGAAAAGGGGTGCTGAATCAATGTCTGGTTTCCTCTTAAGAAAGGGACTCACTTTTACTCCATAATGGCATTAATTTAGGGAAGATTATTCAAACTTTCCCTGTAGTTTTTTCTTAATATACCATTAGTCAATGTAATTAAACATGTGGCAAATGAAAAGTCAGTAATGTCCCATGTATAATAATAGAGTCTAAGTGGCAATGACTCTATATGCAAAATGAAGTATAAATCCAATAACATATTGAGGAGATAATGTCCAGTGTAAGTCCCACAACAGTCATTTTTTTCCTTCTACAGTGGAGTCCTAACGCTGAATCAATTCCTAATGTATGAAATGCACAATACATTTAGTTTCCCTTAGTGCTGGTTTAATTGCTGCCATTCTTGGGGAAAAAAAAATAACCCAAAAACCAGCACCACAATCAACAAAAATCTGTATTAAAGAAAGAGCAGACAGACTCAGAACTCAGACCTGAAATATAGATGTTGTTTAAGGCCAAAACCTGACTTGAATTGTACACCTAAAATCAAGGGCTATCACTTTTTTACGCTCCTGCTTCATGTATAGAGATGAATGAATACAGACTAATCAAAATTGTAATTTCATAGGTTGTTTATACTGCATAAATAAGGTACAGCGACTGTTTGAAAGGCAATTTGAGCTAAAAGGTCTCTGTATTGAATCCTAAAGTATTTATATTCAGTTTTTTACATTGTGTTCTGTTTTCAGAATCACTGCTGAATTTGTTAAATTACTGGTGTACTTGTTAAAGTTTAAAGAAAATATAACATTTCATGAATAGTGGCTACCCTCAGACTCTTTCCTTCAGTCTAAACGTTTGTAGCTAAACACAAAACTTTTGACATAGCTATCTTTACTGAACCAAAAAAAAACCTGCAGTGAATTCTTGTTTAAACTCCATCAACCATGATGATTATACTATACTTGTAATGAAGTAAGACCACTTAGTAACACTGCAAGGACACATTTCATAGTGTGTAATAGTTTTTACTGTATATATGATTTCACATGTCATTAGCCAGACTTTTCAAATGTGTTCCAAGTAGCTCACAGGAAAAACACTAACATGCTGAAACAAGATTATTAGCAAAATCAACAACACTGAATGGGCAATTATTTTTTTTTCTACTTGCTATCGGTAACTACTCTAGCAAGACCAGAACAATATAATGTTAATATACTGTTCTGGATGTCTGTAGTGATGAACCAAAACTCCCAGCCCTCATCAGAGGTATTGGTTATACTACATTGGGGTTTAAATGATGTTTTCATCAAGTTTCTGGGCATAACAACTCTCTTTCTCTTTCAGGTAAGAAATCTTACATAAAAAGAAATTATTTTGTTAGCAAGACCTGAGCCTCTGGACCATTCCCTTTAAGCAAGGAACCTAGTTAATGAAGCTTGTGCCAGGTTCCTCTTATCCTGCTTTCTTTCCATCCCCTGACATCCCTGGCTTTACGGTGAACTCAAATAGACCCAACTTGTAGCTATAACATCTTGTGAACTCACTTTTTTTTGAGCTATCCCTTTGCCACATTCTAAATTTTACAAACTTCAACAAAAGATAAACAGTGTCCAATTCTTCTTCTGCCTTTCCTTCTTCTCCAGGAAAGACCCTCGACTGGGAGTAGTCTGAATATGCAAAGTGTGAAGGTGACTTGACACTGCTCATGTGTCAAAATGTGTGAGGTTTTTCTCCATCAGGGTATAAGCTAATATGGGGATTAGGAGTCCCGCAGAAAAAGGAGAGAGAGAATGTTCTGGAATAAGAACATGCAGCTGTCTGGGCTGGGATCTGCAGCTTCTCATTCTCATGACGGAAAATATAGGAAGGAAATAAAACCAGGTGGGCTTCTGGTCAGAATTGCGTGCCCTAAGGAAACACTTCTAGTCAGTATTTTCATCTGTCTGTCTTTGAGGAAAACAGAACTGAATTCTGAGAGGTCATAGAGGTGGGAATTGGTAGGGAGAAGGTAGGTAGGTAAGTGACTGTTTTAGTTCCTAGCAATGGGGTTAAGATGGTTTGGGAGGGAAAGCAAAGCTGTATTTGTGCCTTTTGGTAACTATTGTAATCCCACTAAGAGCAGTGAAGAAAAGTAAGGAATTTGACTGCAAATGCTTATAGCTATTTATCTGATTATGTGTATTCCATATTAAAACTGCTGACTTTAGACTCTTCTGATAATTATCTTTGAGCAAGCATTCGATTTTATGACTGGGTATGTAATACGATACAGTGCTAATATATTTTGCCCTTGGGTGACTGAAATACTATTATTTAGCCATTGTTTATGATCATTCCTCCTTATAGGTTTAGATATGTTGTTAAATCACTTAAATAATACAGTTCTTTCTTCAATTTCAGAAGATGTGAAACATAAGTGGTTTTTTTTCCTCCCTCTCCATTTGGATATTACTAATTTACTTAAGTAATAGAGGAAGGACCAAAAAAAGAGTTAGAGAAACTTTGATTGAAAAGGTTGTTTGCATGGTTACATCCTGGTCTTGCAAACAATTATGTTCTTGCTTAACTTCATTCATATGAACAATCCTATTTTTATGCTGACAGACAAAAAATTAGATTAAGATAATATGTTATCATTTGCTAATTAAGGACTAGAAAGTGTTGTAAAATGTTTTCTCTGTGTGTGTGTATGAGCAAAGAAATATCTAGAAATAAAAGAAGAAAGGAAAGGGGGAGCTTTTAATCTTTTCATGCACTTCATCTGGAGGAGTTGATTCAAAAATTGAAGTTTAACAAAAAGCAAATAAGTTGCTTTTGCAGTTTTCCACAAGAATAATCCTGTGGACCTTACTTGAGATAAAAACACTATCTCACCAAGCAAAAGTTTGACTAGCTTTGCTCCGAGACATGGTGTGAGACTTTTCTCTTTATCAGAATGATTACAAAAGACATACTGGTTTGAGTTTGAACATTTTGTAAAAAAAAAGATAGAATCCTAATGTGGTCATATAAGATTCATTTAATTGCAGACATGTATTACTCTTTTAAACTTTTAGGGGTCAATATGGAAACATGCTCCAAAACGGTTTCTTTCTGTAGGAGTGGTCCATCTGACTCAGGGTAGGCATCTGTTCTGCTCTGATCATTCTGTCCTCTGTTAATAGGAAGAGAAACAAACCTTGCTAACACGTAATTCAGTCTATTCTGAAAAGTCTAGACTAGTTGTGGTGAAATGCTTTTCTATAGAACTTTTCTATTTCTTTCTAATGACTACAGAGAGAGTCCAGAAATTAATTGCGATTGGCCATGCTGTACATGTGCTGATTTACTCTTTGGATCTTGAATGGACAGATTTTAATCAGAGCTCACACTTCCGTAACTGGAAGGACATAGGTCGTTTACTGGGCCTGCCTGTGAGCTTAAGACTTATAACACCAGAGCATTTGACTTGACACTCCTAAAATGTTCAATTTCTCTTGCCAGTACTAGAAATATGATGAGCTGTGCAATATTTGCTAAGTGTTTCACTTTGCTTTTTTAGCTGAAGTATTAGCGGTCGGCATTTTTCACAGGTTCTATCCTTTTGCATGCTTTTGCATCCCTTTGACATCATTAAAAGAATGAGCAAAATCTCTTTGGGTTGTAGCTGCCCACACAAGTGTCCACTGATTGACTCAGTTTCCAAATTGTTTATGGCATTTGAAATGTCCTAGGATATTCTGCTTTTCCTCCAGCTGCTACTGCAGAAGACCACAATCTCTTGTGTATCCTGTTTCATTTGTCATCTCTGTGTGATGTATCAGGTAGTCTAAGATGTCTCAAATAGCTTCAGTTTTAGTTTTCAGTTTTGTACAATGAATCATGAATGGACGGAGGTGATGTGAGACAGCCAGCATGGCTTCACCAAGGGCAAGTCCTGCCTAACTAACCTAGTTGCCTTCTGTGATGGGGTGACTACATCAATGGGCAAG
The DNA here is from genome assembly GCA_008711295.1 of Anarhynchus alexandrinus. NCBI lineage: Eukaryota > Metazoa > Chordata > Aves > Charadriiformes > Charadriidae > Anarhynchus > Anarhynchus alexandrinus. The sequence goes on along the minus strand of VUYV01000154.1, from coordinate 679,557 downwards.
GCAAGACCTATGGATGTCATCTGTCTGGGCTTCTGTATGACCTTTGACACAATCCCCCACAACCTCCTTCTCTCTAATTTGGAGACATCTGGATTTGATGGGTAGACTGTTCGGTGGCTGAGGAATTGGTTGGATGGTCGCATCCAGAGGGTAGTGGTCAACGGCTCAATGTCCAGATGGAGATTGGTGACAAGTGGTGTCCCTCAAGGATCTGAACTGGGACTAGTACTGTTCAATATCTTCACTAATGACATAGAGAATGCACCCTCAGCATGTTTGTAGATGACACCAAGTTGAGGGATGCAGATGACACGCCTGAGGGATGGGATGCCATCCAGAGGGACCTGGACAGGCTCAAGAAGTGGGTCCATGTGAACACCATGAGGTTCAACAAGGCCAATGCAGGGTCCTGTACCTGGGTCAGGGCAACCCCCGGTATCAATCCAGGCTGGGGAATAAAGGGATGGAAAGCATCTCTGAGGAGAAGGACTTGGGAGTACTGGTGGGGGAAAAGCTGGAAATGAGCCAGCAATGTGCACTCACAGCCCTGACAGCCATCCGTATCCTGGGCTGCATCACAAGAAGCATGGCCAGACAGTTGAGGGAGGTGATTCTGCCCCTCTACTCTACTCTTGTGAGAACACACCTGGAGTACTGTGTTCAGCTCTTGGGCCCTCAGCACAGGAAAGACATGGACCTGTTGGAACAAGTCCAGAGGAGGGCCACAAAAGTGATCAGTGGGCTGGAGCACCTCTGCTATGAGGACAGGCTGTGAGAGTTGGGGTTGTTCAGCCTGGAGAAGAGAAGGCTCCGGGGACACCTTGTAGTGGCCTTTCAGTACTTAAAGGGGGCCTACAGGAAAGATGGGGAGAAACTTTTCAGCAGGGCCTGTTGTGATAGGACAAGAGGTAATGGTTTTAAACTAAAAGACTCATATACTTATATATATGTGTCTAGATGTAGACTCCTGACTCTTTTGACGAGATCTTCATTACATAGCTTGGATCTTCATTATGAGCATGAACACATAGCAGCTGGTTTATCCCTGCAGATGCACAGGTTGCTTTGCACTGTCTGAGACATATTCATGGGACTGGCAAATATAACACACGACCTACAGGAAAATTGCATCACTCCAGCTTGGAAAATAACAACTTCTTAAACTGCATAAGAAACCTCTGTACAGGCAGCTGAGTTAAAACTCTACCAGACAGAAAAAACCCTAAATTCCACTCAATTTTTTTTTGGTTTTCAATATTTCCAGAAGACTACAAGAGAAGAGACTTTAGGGGGGAAAAAGCAACCTGTTGGCTTTTATGGGACCTGGTACAGACCTGTCAAGTATGTTCCACAGGCTGTATCTTACCATTACCTGAATGTTTAACATTAAGGAAATATTCAGTCATCTTGTTGGCAGGTATCAAGGATCTTTTGAAAAACACATGACCAGTCTTTGGTGCAATTCAGTCACCTAGACATAGGTGTCTAGTTCCACCTAAGCCATCTACAAGCTCCAAAACATCTACCCTGCTGCTGTGGCAGCTGGATACCAGGTGGGAGCCCCCAGGGCATCTCAAATGGCACTATGTGCCTACACTTAGGAAAATGTATCACCTCCTCTAAGTCTTCAGGTAAATAAAATTAATGTTAAAAACGTTTAGAGACAGGAGGATTTTTAATTCATTCTGTTTATCACTTATTATTTAAATATAGCTTAACAAGGTAAACAAAGCATAGTGCCTGTATCCCATTATCTTTTTTATATTCTAGAAAAAAATAGACAATGCACAAAAAGTCTCTAAAATTGAGCAGCTTGTGGTTATGTTGCTATAGTTACAGGATGATCAGAGGCTTTGGTAAGCCAGAAAAAGAAATGAGCAGTTTCAAATAGTTTTGCACCTAGTCACTGCAGATAGTGCTACATTTCCAAGTACGCCGTCTTGGTCTGCTTCGCGCTGGTGAGATGCAAAGGAGCCATTTGTCTCCTGAAATTTCTTATGAATAAAAAAAACCTTTGCCCTTTACATCTGAAAATTTCCATGTATATTTCAAATAAGAAAAACAACTACTATTAGTAGGCATGGCCAGAAAATGGTTTTATTTTGTTTTTCTCAGAAAAATTCCTTTTCCCATTTCTCATTACAAAATGAAACACTTAACATTTTTGTGGCTGAAGATCAAAAACTTGTGCTCTCCAGCTAAAACCTATTATCTACAAATATAAAGATGTTTAATCTATAATATGTTTCAGTTAAATTCTTAGGTTTCACAGGTGAAATGGTCAGTTTAAAAAAAAAAACCTAACACATTTATCACTAGAAACAATTCTTATTAAAAATACTAATAAACATTCTACCTTTTCAAAAATAATTTCAATATAGTTTATGGGTGAAAATGCTCACCCAGAGATGTCAGTGCTGGAGACTACAACAGAACTTGGAAAGTCCCAAACACAATTGGTATGGAGAAACGTAGAAAAGGAATCGTATTTACACCAGCTGATAGTCTGTGCCGAAACTTTTATCCCTTTGTTTATAAAAATTCTTAAGTTTGCTTTTGCTTTATGTTTACCTGAATGAACTAAAAGCTATTGTACCTAAATGTGAAGACTACAGAAGACTAAACATTAACAAATGGTATTCCTAATACTCTCAGCTCCTCTTCAGTGAATTCTCATGCAGGCAATGAAGCACCTGCTCCTCCTAAACTTGTCCATCTTTCTTTGTGTATTGAGGTGTGTGCTGCAAATCTTCTACTATTTCACTTTAGTTTATTCTTTTGTAAGTGTATGCTACTGCCATCTAAAAAGACTCCACTGTAAAATAAAATATGTACTCTTTTATAAAAATATCACTCTAGGGAATGGTTACCTCCTACTGAAACCAGTAAGATGGCAAAGGAAGCTCATTCAGGCTTGGAAGAGCTTTGTTTTAAAGTGAAGAAAGGACTTGAGCTGAACTAAGGCGAGGAGATTAGCTACAGCTTGTCTGTCAGGAATTGTCCATTTAAAGCACCCCAAAAGAGGTATGAAAGATGATTATGCTGCAGTCCACCAGCCCTGCATGGGGTTTGTAGGCTTCTGCAGGCTGATGGGCCTGCTTTGAGTAGCAGGTTGGACCTGATGGCCTCCAGAGATCCCTTCCAAACAATTTATTCTATGATGAATGCTGCCTCTCAGATATCCTGACTCTGGTGGGTCAGCACAAAGAAAAACTCTTTTCTACCACCTTTGAACTCTGATACTTACCATTTTACTGACCTTCGCTATGGAAAAAAGAAGAACAACTAAAATCCCTAGAGGCTAAATTAGATGTCACCTCCAAATAAAGGGTAATGTCTCAGACCACATCCACCAAGTCCAAACTTGCCTTCTACTCAGATCTAGGCTTGTGATGACCTTTGTGAGAAAAACTTAGGCTTCTGCTGATACGTAAAGGAAGCACAGTTGTGCATGTGCTTGTCTCTGTGTCATTTCTGGTATTAAGACACGAGAGCCACGTATTTCTCCAACAGACCTCCATCATCTACAGCAAGCGAAATGGGCCCCTGACCTCAAGCTTCTCTCAGTTACAGTAAGCAGGATTCTTGGGTTTGGTTCAGTAGTGCATCCTTAAGTGTCTAATACTGCATGTGATGCAACAGGACTTGCAAGATACATATGATGTATCAGATATAACACAGAATGAAAAGCAGCTTTGCATCCTTCTGCAGAATTATATGAAGACCAAATGGGGAGCTTAAAGTAGACTCTAGATGCCTATGCTTAAGTAGCTGAATTGAGCCAATAATTAATACAGGTGGAGAGGACAGGATTCAGTTGTCTGTATCTAAGTGTCTAGTGTTGTATTAGGCACTCTGTAATCTCCTACCTGGCCTCCATCTGCTAGCTCAGGAACGGTGGATTACTTTTGGGTCCCATGTCCTATCTGCCAGTCTTGTATGGACTTGTGGGAAATCCTTGATCATCTGAAAGAGAACTAGATACTTTTGAGGTAACTGAATCTGGCCTCGGATTTTCATTGATTAAAGAGAGTCAAACTCTCACAAAGAGGATTTAAACACATTAATCACTTGTGAAAACCTAATTTATATACTTACCTGTAGATATCTCATCTGTAGACTGAAACCCACAGTTATAGTTTCAATGTTAGTAGGAAGTTAATTACCCTATCTTTGTTTAACATTTGGTGAAGATCTAAGATAAGATTCATTTCACCTCAGAGTAGACATCTAAAGCAGATCAGAAAAATCATTCCCTGGAAGTGATTCAGTTACTCACATGAGGACACCCGGTCCCATTTGAGATGCCTCAGGGAAACCCATGTGGTCTCCTGATGCTGCTCCAGAAGGCCACTGGTTGCCCATGAGTCGGATGTCATATTTACTGGCCATATATATGAATGTCTTAGGTGCTCTAGATTGCTATTATGGCATTTGGTACAATTTCTTGCAGAAATATGGGTCCCTTCCTCTCCCAAATTATAAGTCCCACAAGAGACAGTATAGATATGCAAAACCAGGGCAAGACATGTTCAGGTTTAGCCTGCTGTATATCCCAAACTGCTAAAGACAGATAGAGACAAAATGAGAAGACTAGCTGATGAGTTTTCAGAGAAAATGCATGATGGTTTGCAGGTGAGATAATCACTTGTCTCATAGTGTTCTTAGAGTTTCTAAAGACCTTTGAATGAAAAACTGATGTTATTCATTATGCATGCACTGCAGATTTACCATTAGGCCAGTAATTTTTCTAGCACAGAAAAATATCACCAGGGTAATTCATGTTTCAAAGGAGATACCAGAAAACCTGCAAAAGTCATCAGTGGAATAATGTACCTTTGGGGTGGGGGGGAGAGAAATATCTGTCATCTTATGGGGAGAGGTTATTTGTTCCATGTAACTGAGATGTTCCAAGATATTTGTACTAAGCTCTCAGCACAAAGTGAGTTAACTGTGATATTTGCAAAAAATGTGCTTTTGTCATACAAATGTTTTTCTGCTTGAAAACTAATTCAATTCCTTTTGTGTATGTTTTCTTTTTTATTAATTTGAGAATAAAAAAACAACTAGAGGAGCTGAAACAGAACTATATAGAGCTACACACTGCCAATACTAAATCGGTTTGTACAGAACTGGGATATAGTTACTGTAGTTCTTCTGAAGCTAACTTCTCAATTTAATCAAAGATTATATGAAAACACCACAATAATAATTTTGAAATAAAAGATGTGTGTGTGTCATCCAAAGTAATGCCCAAATTGTTCTGTTGGGCTATAATTTCTTAGCAGCAGTTCTCCCATTCTGCAAACCTGTTATTTATAAGAGAATTAAACAGCATCATCAGATGACTTAACTGACTCTGAAATTGTAGTATGAGGAAAAAGTGGGAGTGAAGTGCCAGACTATCAATTGAAACATTACTCTAACAATGTCCGAGGCGATCAGAGAACAAAAAAAGTCCATACTCCCACACCAAACTACCAATTAGGGAAAAACCGCTCATCCATTATCATGAGCAAATTAGGCTATAAATCTCCACTGGAGATTATTTGAAATTGGAATTTTTTGTTTGTTTGCTTGTTTTGGCTGGTGCAAGTTATTAGATTGACAGAGTTATTTCTTGTTTCCTCATTTCTTCTCCTTCCTCTTATGATGTGCCCTCTGTAACACTGGAGTAATAAGGAACAGGATTAAAACTCCAGTTAGGTTATTAGATACTTAAGATATTTAATGTACTGTAAATTTCAACCCTAAAAGCTCAAGTTTTCTGATAGTTCTGCATAATGTTAATTATTGTGCAGAAGAACAGCCCAAGGTCAAAAATGAGACTGATAAAAAATGAGAAATTAACATCATAATTGATGGTCTGAGCAAGAATACACTTCTCAATTATGAGCAGGTAACAATAGTGGAGACATACAATATTTGTTCTATGGGTGTATTTTGTGTTTATCTCAGATAAATTCTAGAAAAACAAGAACAAGGGCCTGATTCAATATTCTGACCACTGGTACCTTGGGCCATTCACACTTTAAGGTAACTGATCTTCATCTTCTTCAGCAAGAAGGCATGGGTCTCTTACAGGTCTTGTGTCATACATTCCAGCTTGGGGTCCATGGCTCTGGTAACCTAGGGATTCCTTTGCTTAGGAAATTAAATAGAACCTCGAGTGCCTGAGCATAATGCTACCTTTATTACAAAGCTACGCTTAAGAATACCAAAACAGTTATGTTGGACAACAAACAATTGGGTCAGCAAAACAACCATGGCTGGTGGCTGTTCCTGCTAGCAATGGAGGAATCAGGACTTTTAGGATGATGTCTGCCAGAAATGGAAGTCATTGCCCTCGTTCCTTCCAACACCTTGGTAGCAGCCGGCAGCACACCCTGTTGACTGCCTCACCTCCCATCCAAGCTCTTCCCCTCATCCTCTCCTAATTTTGCCAGATGTTACTCAGTCCTGTCCCCCTCCCCCATCTCTGTCATAAAACAAACATACAAAATAAAACAAAACTCCACAAAACCCAAATCTATATTTCTGCAAAATTGTGAGCTGACTCTGCCCTGTTATGCAGTATAATGACAAAATAACTGTTGGATTCTCTAACAAAATGTATCTTCACCAGTGCAAAATTGACAGCCTAAGATACATTTACAGCAACTAATACTATAAAATCTGGACACTTCACATGCTTTATTATATCCCACAGAGGTAAAGAAGGAAGAATTATTTGACAACTGGGAGTAAGAGGCACAGAAAGGCAGAATGACTTATCTAGGATAACATAAAACACCTGTGATAGAGAAGGAAGTGAAACCTGGGTCTCCTAATTTCCAGGCTTGTGTTCTAGCCACTAGATATTCCTTCCTGCCCCAAGCCTCAAATCTTGGTGCTCTCATTGATTCTGCGTGTTTTTAAGCAAGATTTTCAGAATTGCGCAGTTTAGATGTTGGCTAAAGTCTGTCTCCATTGAACTGCAAAGAAAATGTTTAAGCAAAGAAGCCACAACTCCAGGAATTAAACCAACATGATCTTCACTAATTCATCCTGATCTAAGAAAAAGCTCAAACTCACATTTTTTGCACTCTGCCCACAATCACTAAACAAACGTAGGACTCTAACAAAGTCAACCGAAATATTTGTGTTATTCAGCACATTTTAAAAGACATCAATGTTTTCAAGCAGTACTGCTGAAGGTGTCAATTAGTAGCAGACTATTTTTTTATACCTGTTCTTTCTCAAAAGAAAGCACCAGGATCTTGAGCTGCCTTTGCATAAACATATCATCTAACCTTTCCTCTAAGCCAGCAATGCAAAAGCCTCCATCTCCCAGCCCTGTCTGGCTGTCTAGGGTACACTGGCTCATCCCAATCTGGAGATACCTACGTCTGGGCTGCTCACACCAACATTTTTCTAGAACCAGTACAGCAGCAAGATCCAATTAGTATCCTTGAGTGAAAACCCCAGACTGGAATTCTTTGTACAATAAAAATTCTCATTTGAGAGAAAGCTGAGGTTGCAGCCTCTGTCTTCTGCTGCATCCAGAAATTCAGATCTTTAAAGTCTTTTTAGAAAGAGAGAGAGGGAGTAGGCTTTTAATTAAGGTTTGCAGGACCTGGGTTAAAAATATCAACAAGTTACTAAGTCACAGGATCTTCACAGAATCACAGCATCACTGTGGTTGGAAAGGGTCTCTAGAGGTCAGCAATTCCAACCTCCCCTGCTTCAGCACGATCAGCTATAGCAGGTCGCTCAGGGCCATGTCCAGTTGGGTTTTGAATATCTTCAAGGACAGAAAATCCACAACATTTCTGAGCAACCTGTTCCAGTGTTTGATCAGTAAAAAAAGGTCTTGCTTATATTTAAGTGGAATTTCATCATTCTCTTCTTCTGGGAGAGGTGGGGGAGAGCATCTGTCATTCATTTCAGTCCTGCCAGTCCTGCCCAAACCACGACATTTGTGTATTCCAGTTTGTGTCCGTTAACTCGTGGCCTGTTTCTGGGCACCACTGAGAAGAGTCTGGCTCCATCTTCTTTACCTCCCCGCCCCTACATCCCCCAACCTCCATTAGTCACTTCCACACAACAGTAAGAGCCCCCAGCATATGCTGGTGCATGGGACTTCTCCTCCCCATGTGCTGGACTTTGCATTTCCCTTTGCTGAACTTCCTGAATTTGCTGTTGGCCCATTTTTACAGCCTATCAAGGTCCCTTTCAAAGGTAATATAATCATCTGATCTGTCAATGACTCCTCCCAGTTTTGTATCATCTGCAAGCTGGCTGAGGATACACTCTTCCCCATCATCCAGGTCATAAATGAAGATGTTAAACGGTATTGGCCCCAGTATTTACCTTAGGAGCACATCACTAGTAACTGGACCTCATTTAATTTGTTTTTTCTTATTCTTTTTTTAAGTCTAACTGTCTAAAGTGTAGCTGGTTTATCAAGCAAGCGGTCCGAGTTTCCTCTATAGCCATAGGAGAGGCAGTGTCAGAGAAAGACTTGTGTCATCCTGAAATAAAGGTGCCTGCCCCATCCAGCTATTTCTTTCTCTTGACTGTGGCTAAAGCCTTGATTGCTATGGTTAGACAGCTGGTTTTTAGAAACTATAGGTAGGCTAGATGAATTTCACACTTCTGTAAAGAATGAAATTAAGCTATCACTTAAAGAATAGACTGAGAAAGGGTCCACATCAAAATACCTTAGGGGCATAAGCACTCATCAGTATTTTGCTCTGATTTGAAGTGTGCCGTAATCAGAGTCCACTCTGACTGGATTTCCACATGGAGCTTGAAAAGGCTTCCTAACAAGACTTCTTTTGAAATGAACATATTTCTCTGGCAATTTTCAAAAAAACCCACCACTCTGTTGTCAAAAAGTCACCATATCCTAGGAAAGTCCATCCCAATGTATTCTGCTAGGCAAGCCCATATATTCTGCAGAAAATATATAATAACTGCTCTAGGTAACTTGATCCTAGGTTGTGCACTGGCTATATCATAAATCAAGAATAAGCATTTCAAATGTGGCTTAATCCCCATGAACCATCACTTCATGGGTGCTAATAAGAATTGCGACCAGCAGCTCAAAAAAAAAGAACTGTCCTTTTTGTTTAAATCGCACTGCTTGACAGATTATAACAGAAGGGAAAAGTACAGCAAAACCCATGTGTGCCTTGCGCTGTGCACAGTTTCATCACTAAATAAATAAGCCAAAAATAAAACAAAACGAAAAACAAAGTCCAACCAAAGTGGAATTTGAGAACATTCCCAAAGAAATATGCTATGGAAAGTTGGATATATTTGAGATAAACAGCAGATGGCATTCTCAGGTGGTGGGAAAGATAAAAATGTGAATTTAGAAATGTTAGGAGTTTCGTAACTGCAGAAAAAATGTAACTGTTGGAATTCAGCAATAGATAGTCTAAAAGCCTGTTTGCAGCTTTAGGGAGCACAGCTGCTTTACATCTCCTCATACTGTCTCAGTAGAAAACTAAAAGCATCTCTGCATCTTTAAACTAAATGAGGGTCAGAATAGCCGCAAATGCATGGTTAAAGCATTGGTAAGGGCTATATTGTTTCCATGCAAAATGTAGAATTACATCGAGTTACCTTCACTTAAAGTTATCTTAGTATAAAACAACAGAAGAGCAAAGTTAAGGTGTCCTTTAAAAGACCTACGTTGTGCCTTTCTCTGCGAGTACTTATTTTTGTCGACAGGGAGGTCTTGGAGGTTTAAAGGTATGGTATAAAGAAAAGAAAGCCATATGAGTTTCACAGCTGGAACTCAGTTTTTTTTCTAGCTTTAAGTCTCTTGTGCTACCAAACTGCATTCAGTAATTATATGATAACCTTATACAGGGTTTAGGAATTTCAGTTTCATTTTTTGAACAGTATGTATCCTGATGCTTTCTAGCTATATTCCGCTATGTATTACTTCATCATGGTCAGATGGAGGAGAAAAAAGATTGAATCTGAGAGAGTTATCTATGAACAGGATTACACGGAGGATCAAAATCACCTGAATCTCTCTCTCTTGGGAAAAGCAAAAATCTGAAAATGTATCTAATTTTTAATATGTGAATAAATCTGTTTTCTACTATTCCTTTGCTCTGAAAATGCTGTAACAAAAGAATAAGGTAATCAATGCATATGATTGATTGAGAAGAGCAGAGTATGATGCTCAGAGATAAAGAAAGAAGAAAAGAAAACCAGAATGACAAAAGAATCTTTTTTTCCTAATTTCTTGACCAGCTCAGGAAGGAAGAAAATGTCTGAGGAGGGGAGAATATGGCTTCAGCTCATCCTCATAATTAGAACAAAAAGCCATGTGCAGAAGGACAATAAGATTCTTCACGAAAGTTCAAGGAATGATCAAGAAGAAAGCCTTTGAGTGTTTTTGTTGTGTTTTGCCTAATCAAATTTTGTATAGGTCCATAGGTAACTAAAGTAACTAGCAGGTTTTTGGAGCCCTTTGTGAAGATTGAGCACTGTGGTTGACATTCCCACCTCAGCTGGTGAGCTAGAATCACTATGGAATCAAAGAGGACAAAAGGGCATTTTAGGGGCCAATTCAGCCATTCACATTGAAAGTATTTTTTATGATGAGATAAATAACGCTCTAGAAATATTTTTTTTCCCATCGACTGTAAAAGAAATCCAGATATTTAACTCAGATAAGGGTGCAGACTTCCATGTTTAGGCAGAAGACTCTCAAAGAAGTTTGTGTGGTTGGGATGCTCGGGCGGTGGTGGCCTAGGTGGTGGTCTGTGAGGTCTGTTTCTGTGAAAGATGAGAAACAGAAGGGCTGGCTCTGTGGAAGGAAAGAGCTAGTAATAAAAAAAATCTAAGCCTGAAGACTCTTTTATGTAAGGAAACTGAAGATAAACCAGAAATAATGAGGGGGGAGTTCAAACAAGGAAAAGCGGAGGTATTGACACAATGTGGAGAGGTTTACACATAGAAATATGTTTTTTTTCATTATTTTTATTACCATGGTGATCCATATTTCAAAGAATGAAAGAAAAAAAAAATACCCCTTCTCAGAGTTGCTAGCATTAAGTGAGGCAAAAATCTAGACAGAAACTTTAGTGTCCAAGTATTAAAGAAGCTTGATAACTCTCAAGTGTCTTTGAGGAAAAACAAATACGCAAAAGAAAGTCACAAAGGATTCAACTGTCTATGTGTGCTAATGTTTAACAGATGCTAATACTAACAGGAGTGCTATGAGAATTAATTAATGAGTGCTGGTAAAAATAATCCAAGGAAACATTTTTTCCATACAAGGAACATATTAGGAAAGCTGCACTCTTACTTTTGTTAACTTTATAGTAGGTAAGTGAAACACTTTCTTGGGCATGAAGACAAGTAAAATTATTTTAAATACATTTAAAATAAAACCTGAATATAATTTAGTCATAATTGTGAATTTCAATGTGTATGTGATACATAAAAGACAAAATAGCTGCCGGTTTTTGTTTTTTTCTGATTTCCAGTTGTATATGACAAAATAAAGGGACTGTCTGCCACTTACTGCAAATAGCTAAATGAAATTATCCCACATTATTTATAAACCCTCTACTGTATAATACCGGCATTGCTTCATTTTTGAGGTAAGCGAGAATGTTCTGTTCTGTGCCTGAAGAATCCCAGTCTCATTGGAGTCTCCTACTTGATGGGGGTCACTTTCTTCTGCTGTAATAAGGAAAGTAAATGGCAGTTAGTCTAATTTCACTGCTTCAGTTCTACTTAGAAAATTTTGAAAGATAAGACTCAACTGAACACAAAAAAAAAATCAATTATAGGCACACAGTGATAGTTTAAGGTCTATGTGCACATTCTAATTTATGCTGTCTTTGCACATGCTCCTCCCTGCTTTGACCATCCTTGAGCTCAAACCCTACTCCTGGTAGTTGGAGAAATATTGCCATTTCTACAAATCTCCTTATCACTTCTTGTTTACTCTAAAGACAGTGTGACATAATATTAAGAGGTATCAATAATGTTCATTCTGTGTTTGTTTAGCACATAATATCTGTTTCCTGATCTTATTTTGAAGTACCAGGCCCCAGTGGAAACCAAGAGGAAGATGAAACATCAACGTTAGTGTGTGGCGTTGCATCTATGCAGATGACTGGACCAGTTTGCAGCACAGCAAACTGAGGCAGACGCCCATACTTTGGATACAATCCAAATTTAGCATGTCTGTTTTGTGGAGCAATTAGCGCTAACTTTATTTGTTGCATAAATGAATGTTTGGGCTCTGGAGAACAATAGATATAATTGTTTCTGAACATTCTCCACTTCCCTTTTTTATTCCCTCGGCAAATCTTTGTGAATTTCCAGGGATGATATACTGATCTAAGGGAACTAATAAATTCTGGAATTCAGTCAAAGCATTTGCTAATTGTTACCAGTGCAGAGAGATTTCTTTTGAGATGGAATATGATATATTTATAAACACATAAAATTATTTTTCCCAGTAGTGTTATTGCATGACCTTTTAACCATCTTTGTACAGGATAAATATTCTCTTTATTATTAATGAATACCAAGAGTTGCTAATACCATCCATGCAGTGACTTTTAAGTCTCTTGCTGGAGAGAAAGTCTCCTCAGGAAACCCTTATTTATTTAGCTGCATATAACCTTTTGACCCTTCTTTCTGTCTTTAGATCCCTAACAGTACCTCTAGATGTGGTTCAAAATTGAACCTTCTGTTGCAGAGGAAATTCTGATATTTTAAATCAAAACTGCAACGGTTTGTGATAATTGTAATATGTATTGTAATATGAAATAAATATTACAAAAAATGATAGAAAATTGATCAAAAAAAGATCTAGGACAAGCCTTGTTAATTCCTTAGTTCTGATGCAAGGTTAGTATCATCTGTCTTTTCTCACATTCTGTTTTTCTGATCAAATTTTTAAAGCCACCTGCAATCGAGATTCCACGCCTTTCCAAGTAATCTATTTCAATGCTTTGTTAGTCTTTTTAATGTTAAGTATATTTCGTCATATTTAACCTGAATTCCTCTTCCTTTATGGTAAACTTTGTACTTTTTGTGGTGTCTATAATGGAGTACCCATTAAAATTCAAACCAGAAAGCATTGTAGCCTCTTTCTCTTTTTCAGCAATGTTTTTACATACCTGAAGGCACCAAGCTAAATATATTTTTTCTTCCATCTTTCCTTCTATATTCTCCTTTCTAGACTATTAATTTTATTCCTTTTCACCTGAATAGCTCCAGTAGATTTCCTTCTTGAAATCTGGTGTTCCAGAGTGTACACAATAAAACTGAAAACAGATGGGAACATTACTTTCCCTTTATAATATATGTAATAAAAAAGATTATATTATAATTGCTGATTTAGTTAAGCAAAAATCCAAAATGTTCCATTTTGATAAGATTGAAAAACTGTTTCAGCTTTGCGCCTCAGAACCATTTTTTTTTTTTTTAAAAAGGCTTGATTGGAAGATTGTGATGATTTTGACAACAGCATTTTTCAGGCAACAAAAGATTAAGTCAGAAAATTTAGAATGGCTCTGAGCAATTTTGGGAACTCAGTGGAATAAATTGATTAAATATCAAAAGAAAAAGGTGGGAAAACATGTAAATAGGTCTCTTGAGAATTCCCACAAAAGAATTTTGACCCTAAAGTGACATTTGTTAATTCATAGAATGATAAAATAATAGAATAGTTTGGGTTGGAAAGGACTTTTGAAGGTCATCTAGTCCAACCTCCTCTGCAATGAGCAGGGATATCTTCAACTACATCAGGTTGCTCAGAGCCCCGTCCAACATGACCTTGAATGATTCCAGGGATGGGGCACCTACCACCTCTCTGGGCAACATGGGCCAGTGTTTCACCACCCTCATAGTGAAAAATTTCTTCCTTATATCTAGTCTAAATGTACACTCTTTTACTTTAAAGCCATTATCCCTTGTCCTATCACAACAGGCCCTGCTGAAAAGTTTCTCCCAATCTTTCCTGTAGGCTCCCTTTAAGTACTGAAAGGCCTCTATAACTCTCCCCGGAGCCTTCTCTTCTCCAGGCTGTACAACCCCAACTCTCACAGCCTGTCCTCAGAGGAGGTGCTCCAGCCCACTGATCATCTTTGTGGCCCTCCTCTGGACCCGCTCCAACAGGTCCATGTCCTTCTTACGTTGAGGACTCCGGAGCTGGACATAATATTCCAGGTGTGGTCTCACGAGAGTGGAGTAGAGGGGCAGAATCACCTCCCTCAACCTGCTGGCCATGCTTCTTGTGATGCAGCCCAGGATATGGTTGGCCTTCTGGGCTGCGAGTGCACATTGCCAGCTTGTGTCCAGCTTTTCATCCACCAGTACTCCCAAGTCTTTATTGGCAGGGCTGCTCTCTATCCCTTCATTCCCCAGCTTGTACTGATACCGGGGGTTGCCCTGACCCAGATGCAGGACCCTGCACTTGGCGTTGTTGAACCTCATGAGGTTCACATGGGCCTACTTCTTGAGCTTGTCCAGGTCCCTCTGGATGGCATCCCATCCCTCAGGCATGTCAACCTCACCACTCAGCTTGGTGTTGTCCACAAACTTATTGAGGGTGCACTTAATCCCACTGTCTATGTCATTGATGAAGATATTAAACAGTATCGGTCTCAATATGGACCCCTGAGGGACACCACTTGTCACCAATCTCCATCTGGACATTCCATGGTGTCCATTATGATATTACTATTGGTTTTGAATTTACAAGAACAAGGTTCAGAAGCTGAGTTGCTGGGCAGCAATATAGAACACTAAGAGAAGTTTCTCATTGCAGTTCTCCCATACCTCCACTGATCTTATTCTCATTTTGCATCCCCACTTTCATATGAAGACATTACAAGTTACAGTGATTTACTGTTATTTCCTGTCATACTCAGAACTTATTGTTCAAATTCCCTACTGTCTTACAATGGTGCACTTTTATTTATCTAAAAGCACTATCCAGGGGCCCTAATAACAATTAAGTTGCTTGAACATAAAAAGAAATGTGGTGCTAGCCCAGAAGAGTTTACAATATGCTAGTCAATACTGTTTTCAGTTGAGCTGAGGTACTTTAATAGCAATGTTACATCAGATAAATCATCCCCAAGGACAAAAAAAAACCAACCCCAACATAAAGGGCTTTGGATTTTGAAGAGATGTCCATATAATTGATTTTTCCTTCCATTAGTCAGTCAGCTGAATATTTCCTTTAACCTCTGTTAATGTTGTGTCTTGCATTGTTTGTTCTTTAAGGAGAATATTTCCGCAGAGTGTTTGCAGGCAATAAATGGAGGAAAGTTAAAGAATATTTGTAAGCCTGCAGACCCCAATAAAATGCTAAGAAACAATGAAGTATAGTGTTAACAACAGTGACAATGCTGAGTTCCTGCTCCAGTGAAAGGACTATTCCTGGGTTTGCAATGGTCAATTAAGCAATTAGGAACATTAGCAGTTCTGGTAAAATACTTTTAAAGACTGAAATCCTGTGCCCAGCATAAAAATAAAGAACCACACAATCAGGGATGTGGAGAAAGTACAAGGATACAGAACATCACATCTATATAGGATGCTGCTTGTTTATTATATCCTTTCTCCCTATATTATTCAAACTAAGCTCTTTAACAGATGTGTACTGTGTGCAAATAGCACCTACAGAGGATTTATCTTTCAGTTAATAGCTGTCACTAAAATAAGATGTTTCAAAATAGAATAGGGTGCTCAGGGTAGTGGCTGGATAAAGCAAACATAAAAGTAAAAAGAAGTGAAGAAAAAGATTTTTTTTCAGAATAAGAAAAAATGCATTTTGGATCAACGTACAGCATCATATTTGATGCAAAATGACTTGTGTAGGTGTGTTCAAGTTCTTAGCCCGCTTTCTGCATAATTTTTATTTGATAAAAATGTATTTTTATCCCATACTCATGCATCCTTTCCCTTTACCAGCTGCGACTATACCCTGATTCTAACTGCACAGGCAGACGTTTTCAGTCCTCTTAAAAGTCCATTTTCTATTGAATTTCCTATTAGTTGAAAAATGTTGTTTTATTTAAATAATGAACAATAATAATCATCTCTAACTTTATGAACTGCCATCCCCATGGTCTTAGAGTCTTGATCTCAGGTTCATGAGACTCATGGTTTTGATGGGCTTAAAAAGCGATGTAGGAGAAAGTGGTCAATGAGAATGTCCCCTCCACCTTCCGCATATAGAACTGTGAGAAGTTCTTGCGTGTTTACTGCCTTGTGCCTGTGGACATCTCTTGCCCAGTGGCTTCTTCAGTGTACAAAACGATGCAAAATCTGAGCTGCCACTTAACCCTCTTCTGCCACCCCTGACTTCCAGGAACTAGTCCTCTGAATAACCCACCCGAGTCCAAAGTCTGCTCTAAACCCCTATATGAGTCTGTAGCCAATCTCCGCCTGCAGTGACACAAGAAAGTAATTCTAGTTCAGTAAAATTCATTCAGTTTACACTTCCTATTGATCTTTTTTTGATTATTTTTCCTTTTAACCAAAAGAAAAGGGCTTGTCAAACTGCCAGCAAATGCTTTGTTTCTGGGGCGCAGAAGAGCTCTCTAGAATATAGGGCAGACTGACAGTTATCATTTCCTTTCCCTGCAGACAGAACTGATAATATTTCCCAGCGTTTCTTGGTGCTAGAGTGATAAGAAAAAAATCACAGCAGACTATTGATAGCAACAAAAAGGCATAAGATTTAAGGAAGCCCCTACGAGTTGTGATAATTTAAGCAGAGAACACAGCAAAGTGACAGATTATCTTCAGAGAGCCAGCAACGTGCACAGATATGACGGAGTCTGACTCGCTTGAAAGGGTGAATGCGTGATGATCGGCAAATGAAGGCAGTGAGATCTAGAATTCATTGTCAGCTGCCTTATCTAGATGCCAGAGTGGAAAATAATGATATTGTTGCTTTGTACTGACTGATCACTAACAATTGTTACGCACCACTAGTAGACTAATTTCTGGCCTTATCCTCTTTTTCACCGATCAAGTGAGATCTTTGCAGCACATCACCTTTAATCTCAGTTCTATTCTGAAACATACTGTATCGCCTACCTTTGGAGATTAGTCCTACTAAAAGGGAATTTATTTGTCTGTTAACACTATCAGCAGTAGCTTTTGGCACCAGGGCACATGAAAACATAAGTCAGATTTCCTTTCTCCAGTTTTGGATATGTATTCGTATTTAAACCAACTTTTACCATTCTGGCAGAATAAAGAAATCTGGGAGTGACTGCAGTTGTTAGTTTTCTCTGTGCTCCTCTTTAAATTAACTTCTGAGCCATTTCTGAATTATCTTGCGTTTATTGTGCAGAATGGGGAGTACTGCAGAACAGCTACTTTCTCTCCCCATCTGGTAACAAACGTATGTCTGTATTTTGACAACTGAGTCCCTGAGGGCCATTTCACAGCAGAAGTGAATGCACCTTGCAAATAACTCCTGTTCATGGCCCAGGTTTTACACACAAGTCATTGGGTTGTACTTTCTCCCTGCTGCTCCTCCCGATTTCACCCAGATGCGAGACTCCAAGGTTTAACCTATAAAGCTGAGACTTTTAAGCTCACATCTCCCATCTTTCAGGGAGTTTCCTAACCAAAGGCCCTAGGTGGGTTGTCGACTTGTGCTGGCTCGCAGGTGCAATCAGCACTGTTCCCACACCAGGTTTTATCTCCAGACTGGCAGAGGTTTGTGCTGAAGGGTTGTCTGAACCCGTGGGAGGAACTATCTCAGCCTGTGCTGCTCTGACTAATGAGTTTCCTGCAACTCCGCTGCAAACCCAGAAGTTGCACGGATACTTTCTCAGAGCTCTAGACTGACTGCGTAAGTGTGAGAAATTCATCCTGGCAGGAACACAAATTCCGGGGAAAGTCAGTTCGCATGTGGGTGGTAAATCTGGCCATGCGGAGGACTACCGGGCGTGCAGAACGTGTGCTGCAGGGCTATACTCTGCGTGCCCAGCACCATCGCATTTGACACGTGTAGTCAGAGACAGGAAAGAGCCCAATGCAATGGACCCTCAAAAAAAAATGCAGTGTCTAGAAGCAGGCTGCTTTTGATTCAGGCTTTTCATGATTTAACCCAGGAAAGAGTGGTAGGAGGAGATGGGTTCATTTTCATGCTGGGCTGCCCGCAGTCTGTACGACGGAGGTTAAACACCCATAGCCCGTGATGAAACCTTTTCAGGAGACAATACCGCAGGACTTTGGTGGGGTAAAGCAAAGTGTAACACACGGAGATGTCAGCAAGAGGCAGTGTTTGCTGCAATCAACAGGTAGTCTTAGTTTAATATAAGACATGTCCCTCTTGGGAGACTGTATCCTTTCCATGGAGGGAAAATGGACTTGCTGATCTAATAGATCTTCTCAATTTCAAAATATTACGATTCTGTAATAACACTGGAAGCACTTACTGCCAACAAAATAATGAATCTCAGAACAGCATTTATGGTTCAGCACAAAGTAGAAGGGAGGAAAAGCACACTGGGAAAAAAGCAGCCCACTGTATTTGGGTTGCTGTGCTTGTTAAGCTTTGCAGTCATAAACCATGATGGATAAAAATTAATTATCTTAGCTTAATATTTATTATTGTTTTGTGTGCGTGTGCTTGGAAGACATGAGCAGTTGAAAAGATTTTGCTTGAAAGGGTGCCCAGTTGTTCCGCAGCTTCCTTTAAGTACTACTTTATTCTTTGCAAAATCCTGTTTCGGGTAATTTCCTCCCAGCAACAGCACAGCAGTGAATCATAAAAGAACGAAGCAGCAACAGCTGATGCAGTGTTAAGGCTGAACCTTGAACAAAGCTTAAGCTTTGTTTTAGATACTTTTCCCCATCAAGAGGCTCTGTTGTTTGCTTTTAGGCAATTTGTTTCATGTTTCTGTGCTCCTTTTCCTCCACATTGGCCAGACTTGAGTTTTCAGCAGTTGATCAACATGTTTCAATGGACTATAGCGAGAAATTCTCTGCCCTGCTGGGAAGACACTATCAAATAGGTTCTGTGCTGAGCCTGAGCCGAGTTGTCCTTTTCAGTGTTCATTTGGATGGTGGAATTGTAAATTCTGGTTTAATGGGTGGGAAGGAAAAATACAGAGGTTGTGAGCCCTGTGGAGACCTGAGTGGGAAGTTGCACAAAAATGGTTTGAATCCTAATTCATGGGGTGTTTCAGTACAATTAAAAACAGGTATAAGGTGCTGCACTTCTGAGAAGGAAATCCAATTCATGAGTATAACAGAGAAATAACTTGTTAGATAGTAGTGTGAGAATAGAAAGTTTGGAGTTGAAACTTTACTGGGATTAGGGTGAATGGTGTAAACCTGGAACAAAGAAGGTCACATTCCCTTCTGGGCTGTATTGGTGGGATTGCTGTATGTAAACCCCAGGTGATGATTACGTTAATATGCTCAGTGTGGGCAAAGCCTCAGCTGGAGCCTTGCTTGCAGGGCATTGCAGATAAAAGGAGATGAAGATCGAGAGAAGGATGATGAAAGATCTAGAAAACAACACTACTGTGGACGCTGTGAAAGAGCTAGATTTTCTTCCTCTAGAAAAGGAAATCTTGATTCAGTTGCCAAAGAATGGGCTGCCCAGGAAATTGGTTCTGGTTTACCTCAAACCAGGACAACTGGAGCAGTCTTCTGCCATTTCTGGAGTTTGCAAAGGACCGGCTGACGTGACACAGCACCTACAGGACAACTGAGACCTTCAGGGCTGGGAGCTGGAGGTCAGGCAGGATTGTTAAGGCATTTGAAATGGTGCCAGGTGTCTGTGTTTGGGCAACTGAATCACTGGCCAAAGTATAGAAAGGAAATATCACAATCCCTTTAACAGCTAGAACATAGCTACTACTACTACTACTGCTACTATTATTATTATTATTATTACAAATATAGCAAGCAAATATTTTCTTTGTTGAATACAAGGAGAATAAGAAGAAAGCAACCAAAGTTGCAAGAAGATATTGGGGAAAGCTCTTTAAATTTAAGGTCAAATATGAGAACAGACCACACACGGCTTCTGTACAGCCTGACATTTTCCATATGAAAAACTTAGATGCAGAGTGCTCTGATCCCCATTTTACATGTGGAGTACTGAGTTCCAGAAGGGATTAAGATATGATGAAAGGTTTTCTGGAGACTAAGCTGCACACGGTACATCACACCTATATTGCCGTGCGTCCCAAAGAGCCTGGGAGCTCATCAGCTGCTGCTGTTACAGAAGATTACTGTGTAAAATGCTCTGTCTGCTTCTCGGGAATATTCTCAGATTGCTGAATGATAAACTTGGGATTGGGTCCAAAACATTCATAAGAGTGAACTGGGAAACTACCAGGATTCAGGCTTTCATCGCACAAGCCGCTGTACCAGGAATGCTGGCTCTAGACCTGAAGGTGCCTTCAAGAGGTATCATCAGATTCTGGTAGAATTTGGGTGTGAATGTGGGCCTGTGTTGTTTCTAGGAGCAAAGAGTACTCTTAACATTACACTGCTTGTCAGAAATGTTATTGGAAATGGTATTCTGAAGCTTTTGCTAATCTTCATCAGCAAGATAAGAAAATGGATCTAAATTTCATCACACTAGGGCCACTGATCTATGCTTCTTTTACAGAGCCACAATGCCCAGGATCAAATTTGGTGTGTCGTACAGCCATCACTTCTTGAAAGAACTGATTTTCAGGAGCTCCCCCTGAAAGTGTACTTCTCTTTCCTCGCGTGCCTTTTAAACTGTGGATAG
This sequence comes from Anarhynchus alexandrinus, assembly GCA_008711295.1. NCBI lineage: Eukaryota > Metazoa > Chordata > Aves > Charadriiformes > Charadriidae > Anarhynchus > Anarhynchus alexandrinus. Next base: position 658,799 of record VUYV01000154.1, on the reverse strand, counting down.
ACTCTTAAATTGTGGCAACAGAAGATTATAGCATCCATCTTGTCTCAGTTGCATACTACCATCCTTCTGCTACAATTTGTTTGCCCCACCCCCACAGAAAAGCTGCCTCAGGCATGCATCTTCAAACCAAAATGATCCAAATTCAGAAACCAATGTAACACATCTGCAGCTTTAAAACCCTACACCTGTAGCAAGGAAATAGGTGACTGAACAACACTGTCAGTTTAAGGTGAGAAAGGAGATATGATGACTGTCTATAAAAATGAAAAATAGCTTATGAAACAGGGACATGCCCTACAACTGGTTTCTGAAGCTGCTATTTTCACACCTACATGCTTTAAGACATTTCTATACAGCGCTAATAAAAAAAAAAATTAAACAAAAAATATAAACATCATAAAATAAAAGAGAGCGTGTAAAACAACAACAACAATAGAAATCACCCCAGAGAGAAGTTCCTGTCATTATTCAGTTGCCAGGGCTGGGAGCTTCAAGGTGCTCCTGGAGCATCTTAGTCTTGTCTATACATTTTCCATATATCTTCCAGAAATGTTGTTGCTTGATAGCTGAGTAAAATGTGACCATATCAGTATTAATTAGAGTAGTCCTTTCATTAGTGAAGCTGCTTCTCTATTTTATTTTTTTTTAAGAAAGCGTTAGAGGATTACAGAAGCTGGAAAAATAGCTGTAAACCATTTACCTTCCTGTAAACTTTTAAAAGGGTAAATCTAGTACAACACAAGCCAAAAGAGGAATGCAAGAGAAGAGAAGCTTCTGAGGTGTTGCTTCTTGCATCTGGAGATAGACAGGGGATTCAACATGTGGCCAATTCTTCCACTTGGGCTCAAGATTAAGGTTATTGCTCTAAAACTACAGTGATTATGAATGACAAGAAGGGACTTAAGGACACGGTACATGGGGGTGACCTTCCTGTGACTACAGAAAAAAGATATTTGTGAATCTCATTCTTCTTATGTTTTTCCATCAGAAAACTCAATTTCAAGAGGAGTTCAAAAAGGAGGCAAAAAATAAAGGATTCCTCAACTTCCTCATGTACCACCTAAAATCAATCTTCCTTAGAGCTAGACCTCAGCTGTGGCTTGTGTCCAGCTTGCATATTTCAAAAAGAAAAAAAAAAAAAGAAAGAAAGAAAAAAATTGATTATGACACTGAAAATGTGTGAGATCTAACCATAGGGGGACAGATCGACAGATCACAAAAAAATGGCCTGGAGACATTGTGGTGTTGCAGTTGGATTTGGCTTATGACATTCAGGTGGTGCCACCATCAAGGTCATGGACTGAGGACTGCTGTAAATTGTCTACGTGGATTAGGCTGTCTATAGGATATTGTGGTTAAGAAAGGTGTTACATCAAGTTTGGAAAGATGAGAGAGAGGTCTCGGAAGACAGCGAGGTCAAAGTGATGAGCATAAGGTTGACACTGTGGATTCAGGAAACAGAGAGTGAGGAAGACACTAAATTCTGGTTTGAGGATATGGAAAGGTGCCATGAGAAAGCAGGAAAGATTCTGAAAGAAGACTTGTTTGGTCATTTGATTCAAACAGACAAAAAACTGTGAGGGAACAGAAACAAAAATGAATGAAATGACACTGCAACCTCTCCCAGGGTATTGATTTTGCAATGAATGACAAGCAACACATTCCTATACACATAATCTGGAATTATTTGACATGCTTTTTCACAATAGACTGAAGCTCCCGTTTCTTTTCCAATATTTATGACTCTGTAAGGCATCCCACAGTGCAAATGAAGACCTGTATCTTCAGCTCAGAATGTAAACTTTCTTCACTGTGACCCAGTACAGATGGGATTCAGCTTCGGGCATTTACATTTAATTACCCTCCCTCCATTACCCTTCCTCTCAATTTCCAGCTGCTGCTCCAGAAGGAGGTGGTGTACCATGGGTCCTATGTCACAGCTTCAATCCTTTGTTGTCTTGGACATTGTGAAGTGTCTCAAATGGCACTAGAAGTCAAACACATCGAGCCCTAGGTGTCCATCTTAGAATGAACTTAATTATTCACTACAGTTTGTTCACTACCTTGACTAGATCTCTTCTGGCTAAAAGGACACCTCTAAATATCTGCACACAAACACCAAATCATGGGTGCCTTGATCTCGAGCTGATTTCCATGCCAAGGTTTCACTTCCTTTGCCTGAACATTTGATATTTAGCAACCACTTGCTGTTCTGGTAGGGCATGGGTCTCCTAGAGGTCCTGTGTTATTTCTGCCAGCCTTATGAAGTGGTTTTGGCTACCTCAGATGACACTGAATGCATGTGTATATGACATTTCCCTAGACAAACAAATGGCTGGAGATGGGTCTGCGTGCTTCTGTTCTTGCTAGGAGTACAAATGCTGAGGGTTCTGTACTTCAACAGGAGCATGGCACTTCTGGAAACACGGAGCCCCTAACAGCTTACTGAAATAGCTCTTTAGGTGAGCAGAGTCCCAGCAGATATGTAAAAGTCTCGTTGAATGTGTCGCTTTACTGTTTTAAGGTAAAAGGGGATTCCTTAGGAGGGTACCTGAAGATGGATGTGTGGCTATCGGCTGTTGTGGATTTCTCTGCAAAGTGAAGGAACATTTCTTTTAAGGACACTTTTCCCAGGAAGAGTGTTCGTGCCAAAGTCATAATGAAAGCAGAGAATGATTTCTCTACCCAAAGTGAAAAAGGGAGCCAATCCATCACATTAGACATTTACCTGTCTTCAGAGGATGAGCTTTTTGAATGGCTAATAAAGAGTCAAATCCACTTGATAACGAAAAGCTCGTTTACCCTTCGCCAAGCCTGTTTCTCCACCCCAGTACCACTGAACAGGTTTTCACGGTAACAACTCACACAGAGAATGGCTTTCAATCACAACTGCAGACTAACACAGATTTTTATTGATCCAGGAGTCGCATGTGAGACTGTATGTCATGTAAGGGTTTTGATGAAAATATCAGAACTGCTGTCACTCTGAATAGCACCAAAGGTTGGTTTGCTGATCTCTAATCAAAGTTTTTGAGTATGTTTCAATGACAAGGCCAGTAATTCAGAGTGAAATTTCTCCACAGGGGCCAATGTCCTATCAATCTTATTTAACATCTACTTAAATGTTATTCACACTATCTACAATCAGTACACAAGTTCATCTATGCAGACAAGACTACATCTTGCACCTCTTAACTCCTTGATCATGTCTGTGAATTATAACTGTCATTTTCATCCACCTTTTTTCTTTGCCCTTACTCTTGTCTGTCTTTAGACATTTACTGTGTCATATTGAATTTAGTTTGAATTCCAGCTAAAGAAGAAAATGCAAGTTTGCTTTGTGAAATGCCTCGCACAATTTCAGGCCGTCAAAAGAGAAGATCGGCATTTGCTTGCTGAGAATGATATGTCTGCATGAAGACAACCCATCACTTTTGTGTTCGCTCCCCATCCTTCCCCGTATGCTTCTCAAGAAAAGTGAGACTTCATGATAAATTTTGTCACCAGGGAGTTGACTTGATAAATTCATTTTTGGAGGATGTTTTTCCAAGTAAAAAAGATTAATATGGAAAGAAGCATGGAGTTTGCTAGAGGAGATCTGTTTGTTGGCAGTGCAAAGTGGAATGGAAAAAGTAGATGAATTGTGGTTTTCTTGCACAAGTTCTGCAAGAAATTTATGTTAGATGTGCGGCACAAGAGAACCTTCACAATATCTCAAATGGAGTGACTTAAAAATGACTGATTATGGGCACCCGTGGCTTTAATGCGGGAGGAGGCTCTATAACACTGATTTTAAAATTTGAGCTATTGCCTAGATTAAGATGGCTAAAACGAATGAATTCATTACATTAAACATTCTGTTAAATGTCACAACTGCACTGGTGTCTTATTCACTGTGTACCAGACTAATATAAGGAAAGAATTTCAAGTAAATATTGAAAGCTAAATCTTGACCCCAGAGCTAACACAGCCTAATCCACTACTTCAGGGCAAATATAATTCCTCCCTCTTCTTTTCCAGGAAGAACGTTTATTCTTAAAGAAACATATTTAACATTTGTTTTAACCTTCATGTTTTTTGTGCTTGTAAAGCAATTGTATAGTCTGCCAAAAAATGAATCCAACATGATAAAAAAATCAACAAAATAACAACTTATATTTTACCAATGACTGTTTGTATGTAATAACAAATCAGCACTATAAATTCTCTCAACTCTGCTATTCTAGGTTACTGCCAGGTTTTGCATAAGATGTACTGATCCTTATCAAGAGTGTGAATTCAAGTGAATAACTTTATTATTATCAGAAGTGTTGATTTTATTCAGACTTTGCAGTAACAAGTTTGCAGGAAATTTGTTAAAGCTGCATTTATATTCAAAACTCATTTTTAGAATTCTGTCAATCCAAAAGATGCTCTTCCATGTTAGTCATGTAATGTGCGGTTCATCTCACTTAATTTTGGAAATCTAAAAGTTAAATAGCTACATATGAGCAGGTCACTCTGAGCTCTCTTGATAGTCAGTAGTAAAAAATAGGCATTTTCAGAGGGTGATTCACCAAATCTGTCTCATTACCAGTTTCAGGATACAAGAGTACCCTTTATTATTCCCTTTTTCTCTCCATTACATCCTTTCCTTTTAGGGACAAACTCAGGTATAGAACATTCTTAAATTGTCTCAGTTGTGGCAGATGGATACTAATTCTCCATGATTTATGAAAGTTATTGGGAAGTTTACACATCGAAACCCTATATTTTTATCAACAAGAACTTTAAGGACTCCGAAACCTGTATTTCGACAGTAAAACCAAAAAAAAATGTGTCCAAGAAATAATGCTATTTTCTTCAGACATAGACTTCTGATGGATTAATAAAACCTAATGAAGTATTTTGGTTTTCTTGGTTGTAGAGGCACCCTGGCATAGAACACAAGGATGATTCCACAGACTGAATCTGTGGGTTCTGCAGTACATCCGTGTTTGAATTGTGATGTAATTTTCACACTGCGGATATCAACAAGATTCAGAATTTACTTGATATTATTCAAGATATTTATTTCAAGAGTAAATATTTCATAGCACATTAAAAAAAAACAAAAGAAAAGAAAGAAGAAAAGGGGGAAAAGGAAAATTAAAAAAGCAAAAAAAGAAAAAAGGCACACACACACCCGTATTATATACAATGCCAAGAAAATTAGGTAACCAGTTTAAGAACCAAGTCATAATCATCTATTTTAGCAGCTTAAGACTAAGAATGAGATGGAAATAAAAACTTAGCCGATGGCTTATTTAAATTAGGCCAGTAAAAATAAAGGTATGGTTTATTTTTAAACGCTGATGTTTTCCTTAAAAACAGCTCAATTTCAAGTGCCCAATTAATTTCAACTGTTCACAGATATGAAGCTTCAGACTGAGCCTTAAAAATGTAGTAGTATTCATTAAAAATTCCCCCGGGAGTGCTATCAACCAACAACGGAGGAGACCTGTGTTTGGCTGTGAAAACTGTACCTGTCACACTTTTAAAAAAGATGCTCTTGCCCCAATGAGCCGAAAATCTCAATCTAAGAGGTGAGGCGGAGTAAGAGAGATATGGGGAAAAATAAACCAGCGATAGCTGGAATAGTAATAGCATTCCCCACAGTAGCACAACTGTTGTTAAGCATTTTTAGGCACCGGGGTACTTTTAGTCACTGGAAGTGCAGTGAGGCAGCTCTGTGGATTATAGCAGTAGCCTCTGTCAAATGTGAGGAGGGGTGGAGTGGAAGAAGGGACAAAGAAATCAAGGATGCAACAGGGGAACAAAAGAGTCAGCAGCTCTGACAGCAAAGTCTTGAAACATTTTGGTAGCACATGAAAGGTGACAGGTGGCATATAGATGTAGGAATTAGTAGCAGGAATATTAGGACCAATCTGGATGATGTATGAAAAGAAATGCGCGTGTGTGTGAAAGCACCAGCAGTAATGGCAAAAAAAACCCCAACAAACCAGTTAAAGAAATAATATTACTTAACTGATATAGAGCACTCTGTCTGTGGTGCTATTGAAATGACCAGCTAAGAAGATAAGAAGAGGAAGAGCAAGCTGATCCAAAGCTGAGAAGAGGTTTGGAACCATAAACTGCTCCAGAAGGAATATAAAAGAGCAGTGACATTTGGGAATTTTGCTTAAGACTTATAAGAAGTCAGATAAAATAATAATGTCAAAGTCGCCAAATAGAATGCACATCTAAAAATCAGTTTGTCATTGCCAGCCAAGGACAACACAAGAGATTGAATGGGGACCTGATCACACAAGTGATCATGAGCAGACCCATCTGGACACACACGCCTTGGTCCTTGTGAGTAAATGGGTCTGAGGGCACACGTGAATGAAATCTGTAAGAATGAGTGTATTGACACCAACTCAGACAGGTAAATGTATGAATACAGTTGAAGAATGAATTCTTCTGATAACATAGAGAAATTAAGTGTAATGCAAACTGGGAGGCTGGGAGACACATCTGGTCTTTCTGGCAAATAGTCATATAAGGTTATAACTGAGTTTGTTGTGTCATATGCAGTAGCCTTTTCTACCCATTTTTTTTTTCCATATTGACAAAGTTGTGGTTTTGCCAGCACGAAGGTTTGAAAAATGTTACCTGAATTTTCCTGGGAAACCAAAGCTCTCACTCGTGCCAGAGTAGTGGTGGTGAGTTAGTACGGTTTTAGCATCAAACAAGCACTCGTTTCTCAAGCATCATTATTTTCAGAAGTTACAGTTAAGCAATCGCAGCTCTGACATACCTTCAGGTTGCAGATTCTCGTTTTTGAATATCAGAGATTATGTTCACAATTTGTATCTTTGGGAATTTCACTTTGGAGTAGCTCTAGCCTGGTCCAATGGACCGAATGTGCTTTAGCAGCTGGAGGAAATTGTCTGGCTTAATTTCATCTAAGAAATTAAGAAATCTGGTTTGTATGCTTTGAGACCAGCCTGTGTTGCAGACCAAAGCATCATAAGATCTTTAATTGTCAGTAGAGATTGACTTGAAAAACATATTCATCATCTGGAATGAAATGCTAATGTAAGTCCATCTGCTATGATCCTACACGATCCAAAAGGTCATGTTCTTTTCTCTACTATTTGCTCTGGTTCAGTTTAACAGTACTTCAACAGACTATACAACATAAATAATACAGAACTCTGACAGCTTTGGCTGCTCGTTTTCACTGTACCTTTTTTATGTAAACTCTTATTTAAGGGGACTTGGTGACCCCTTGAACTGAGAATTTGGAGGGCCATCTAACAAGAATCCTGGTGGCAGAGAATCCTCCCTATATGAAGAAAGGAAAACAAAGTAACAAAGTTATTTCCAAAAGCCACCTTGTAATAATTACGCCATGTGTTTGCCCTTGTAACCTAATTAGGGAAATATAAAACATATTCACATACCTTTTCTCAATTATTCTAATCACATTTAAGTTTTGCAGGTAGTCTCACATAATAGCCTTCAGTGATCTACAGCAGCAGCTCCAAACAATTTTGCAATTAGTACTTTAAATGTATTGAGAAGTTAACCTAGATTATTCTGGCATTTTTAATAAAAAATAAAACATTTAATACTTTAAAAGTGAATTGTAATATCCTAAGCATTTTTTTTATGAAGAGAGGAATCTTTAGGTGATAAAATGTTGGTGCAACATGACAGATTCAGCTGACTGAGAAAAGTACACACAATTCATCTTTTCCTTCAGGTATTTAGGGTGGGCCACTGTAATTGAACATAAAATCTTTTGACCTTCTGCAATAGTATTAGAGGACTATTGATGTGGAGTAATACATTTGTTTTTAAGATCTACTTTAACAAATAATATAAGAAAAGTATGTGTATATGTATTTGTATATGTATATGTATACATTTTATTTTTTTCTTTTTCCTAATTTCTACCACTTCAAGCTTAATTTGATAGTGATGGCTCTTGGTTTTGTCTCTCATGGAGATATCATAGAATCATAGAATCATAGAATGGTTTAGGTTGGAAAGGACCTTGAAGATCATCGAGTTCCAACCCCCCTGCCATAGGCAGGGACACCTCCCACTAGACCAGATTGCCCAAGGCCACGTATACATATCTGTGTAATTTAATACTATTCTGGCCTAGAAAATTCTAGCTTTATGAGGTGGGATGTAATCAGCAAGAAATGGCTAAGAATTTCTGCTTTAGTTTATATATTAGGAGTATCTTCCTTTATTTACTGTTCTCTGAATTTACCTGCAGATGGTAGTTTCTGATGTTTTAAAATGGTATAAAGAGTTAGAAATGTCTTTTCTTTTTTTTTTTTTTAATTTTGAGCCTCTTCTTTATATTCACAGTTATCATTTCAGCCAAATATATCCTTCAATTAGGTGGGTTCTACTGAGAGATAGTCATCTGAGTATCAGCGTCTGCCTGAATATACTGACCCATGCAGTATATTCAAGGTCTAATTAAAGACAAACAGACCTGAGCCAACGCTTGCTGAAGTTAAGGGAAAGGCAGGCTAGAAGAAGAGTCAAAATAATACTTCAAAGTACAAAGTGAGAGCTAAACAGCATTAAGTTCAAAGGTAAGAAACACCTGCAGAAACTCTACTTAACTTCCAGAAAAACAGATAAAGATCTAAAATTCTTCCACTGTCTACCCTCACAGGAACTGGTCTCACATGCTGATATATCTGTAGACATATTTGCCATTTGGGATTCCTTGGGTGGCATTCAGATGCCCAAACCTGGGCACCTAAAGCCAGCTGAGATGCCGTAAGGTATGTGAAACACTTGCATAGTGCTGCAAATATGACATAGGACTTCGGAAAAACCTGTATCTTTCTGGAGTTGCCACTGGAGACCAGGCAACGTTCCCCTCAGTGCTTCACATGACACTGGACACCTGTCTTGAAGCAGTTCAATCCTACCACTTGTGCACATATCCTGTGAAAGATGGAATCCATTATACATATCACTTTAAAGCCTACACTCTGGTGTTAAGTCCACTGGTTGAGGGGATACCACTACCCTCTTCTTGGGCAATAGGAGTGTCAGGAAAGCAACCAACCAGGAAAAGGGAGAGCCTTCAATCCCAGCACCTCCTCAAGGTCCCCCAACTTGAGCGAGAGCAGGGAGACTGCTCACCTTTCCTGCTGAAGATGAGAATACAGGAATGTTGGGAGGAGGAAAAGAGCTGCCCGAGGAAAGGCTGGGTGTGTGGGAGAAAGGGAGGAAGGAAGGTGAAGGCAAGAAGAGAGGATGAAAAGGAGGGTGGGAAGAAAAGGCAGGGAAGGAAGACATCAGCTCTACCTAGAAACCAACGTTTATAAAGCACCACATATTTAAGACTCAGACATTTTGACAGCATTTCTGTCTCAGCTAAGCAAAATATGCCTCAGCTCATTTTTACTTCTAATATTATCATTGTTATTTTTCTCACAAGCTGCTTTTAAATTTTTTATCCTATTTTGTGTCTGTTCCTGTATTGCAGCCAATTTTGGATTATTTCTTCTCTTCCTCTCTCCAATGCTTATTCGTATTTGTCAGGTCTGAAAATCATATCTTTTCCCATTGTGTCTTCAATGCACTTCTTTTGCACTATGTCTCTGTCTTCACTGGAGCTGAAAGTACCAGTTTCACACAGGAAGTGATTATCCTTAACATACTGCTTCTCTCTCCTCCAGATCATTAATGAAGAAGTTCATTAATGGGAACTTGACCAGATTGCCATGATTTCTCAAAGCCACTATCCATCATATTTGAGAAGTTGTGGCAGTCTGGTGAAGTTCCCACTGACTGGAAAGTGGGAAACATAATCCCCGTTTTTAAAAAGGGTAAAAAAGAAGACCCAGGGAACTACAGGCCAGTCGGTCTCACCTTTCTGCCTGGCAAGGTCATGGAGCAGATCCTCTTGGAAACTCTGCTAAGGCACATGGAAAATAAGGAGGTGATTGGTGACAGCTAACATGGCTTCACTAAGGGCAAATTGTGCCTGACAAATTTGGTGGCATTCTACAACAGCAATACAGCATTGGTGCATAAGGGGAGAGCAACAGATGTCATCTACCTGGACTTGTGCAAAGCATTTGGCACTGTTCTTCATGACATCCTGGTCTCTAAATTGGAGAGACATGGAATTTGACCAATGGACCACTTGGTGGATAAGGAACTGGCTGGACAGTAGTATTCAAAGAGTTGCTGTTAATGGCTCCACGTCCAAGTGGCAACCAGTGGCAACCAGTGACAAGTGGTGTTCCTCAGGGGTCGGTACTGGGACTGGTGCTGTTTAANGGATGTTTGGATGGAGTGCACCCTCAACAGGTTTGTCAATGACATCAAGCTCTGTGGAGCGGTCGACATGCTGGAGGGGAGGGAAGTCATCCAGAGGGACCTGGACAGGCTGGAGAGGTGGCCCTGTGCAAACGTCATGAAGTTCAACAAAGCCAAGCATGAGGTCCTGTATGGCAGCCGGGACAATCCCATGCAGAAATACAGGCTGGGTGGAGAATGGATTGAAAGCAGCCAGAGGAGAAGGACTGGGGGGTGTTGGTTGATGAGAAAATCAAAATGAGCCAGCATTGTGCGCTCGCAGCCCAGAAGACCAACTGTATTCTGGGCTGCATTACAAGAAGCGTGGCCAGCAGGTCGAGGGAGGTGATGCTGCCCCTATACTCCACCCTCGTGAGACCATGCCTGGAATATTGCATCCAGTTCTGGAGTCCTCAGCACAGGAAATACATGGACCTGTTGGAGAGGGTCCAGCGGAGGGTCACAAAGATGATCAGAGGGCTGGAGCACCTCTCCTCTGAGGACAGGCTGTGAGAGTTGGGGTTGCTCAGCCTGGAGAAGAGAAGGCTCTGGGGAGACCTTATAGCAGCCTTCCATTATCTGAAGGGGACCTACAAGAAAGCTGGAGAGGGACTTCTTACAAGGGCGTGTAGTGATAGGATGAGGGGTAATGGCTTCAAATTGGAAGAGGGGAGATTTAGATTAGATATCAGGAAGAGATTTTTCACTCTGAGGGTGGTGAGGCACTGGAATTGGTTGTCCAGAGAAGTTGTGGCTGCCCCATCCCTGGAGGTGTTCAAGGCCAGGCTGGATGGGGCCTTGATCAACCTGGTCTGGTGGGAGGTGTCCCTGCCCATGGCAGGGTGGCTGGAACTCGATGATCTTCCAGGTCCCTTCCAACCTAAACCATTCTATGATTCTATGACTCTATAAGTCAGGTAAGGTCAGGTCTTGTGTATATCCCCGGTAAAATTCTTCTTAAGTTAAAATGCTGTTGTTTATCATCAAAAATTCTGTAACTTATGTTATGAAAACAATAAATTTTATATTGAAATAATATAAAATCCCTCTCTGTAATCTTTATGACTGGTGAATCATTTGGAATATTCACTTAAAGTGTCCGTATAGATGTGGTTGTAATCAGCAGGGTAGCTTCCACTGGGAGCTTCCAAGAGCTGCCAAAAGAAATCCGGGTGATGGAGTCACTCATAGGTCTACCAGAGTTTGATCTGCAACACGTTAGAGCCGTGGGGACCATTTCCCATTACACTGGAAACAAACAATGCGGTGGCATCCAAGACCAAACTGGTTTAATTTAAATGAGAAATCAGAGGCTTCTGGGATCAGGACTGTATTATCTCCACAGCTGTAGGGCACACTTTCATTTTTTCATCAATCTATTTACATTAAAACTGAAATAACTGAATTTGTAAGTCTTGTATTATCCTTGTATAATCATTCTTGATGGTAGGGGCTCTCAAAGTTCTCACCAGAATTTGAGTTTTTACTTATATTTCTTTTCTGTTGCCAGGCTCAGTGTTTCAAGACAGAGATATATTCCATTGTAGGAGTTCTGGTTATATATTTCCCTACCAAGAAACATGGGATGTAACCATTTATTTCAGTGTCATTGTATTTTTCATTTCATCATTTCCTATAACAGAATAAGAATTTTCAGATGCATTCCTCACTTCCTTAGGAAAGTTGGAGATTCAGGCAAGGATTTGTGGACGTGGTTTGGACATGTGTTTGTTTTAACTTGGTCTCAGAAATATTGTGTGAGGGTCTTACCCTACATCAATGAACTGAATGGGAAGGGTAGTCTTGACTTAAAGCCTTTCTGCACAAATTCAAGCCTGTGTCAGTAAGCAAGAGCCATGGACTGCTTGCTAATTCCCATCCAGATTCTGATTCAAAGACTATATTTAATGCATAGTTTTCCCCCTCAGGACCCATCGTCCAAAGTTAGGTATCATTAAATGCATTTAATCAGATTCATGTTGAAATCACTGATACAATTTTCCTTAAGGACAATTAACAGGAAATTTGAAATCTTTAAAAAAAAATAGGTAATACTTCTCAACTTGGTTCATGGCATCGGGATAGATTTTTTTCCCATACTTAGAATGGTACGTTCTCATCTGCTACAATATTTTTAATAACTTTCTGCATCATCTTTCACTCTGCTGTTTCCATGTCATATAAGAGTTTGAGTGATTTGCTGGCTTACTAAGTTAAACTCTTCAACAAAAGTAGGTTGCTTTGACATCAGGGAACCAGCCCAACACAGTGGAATTCTGCAAACAAGCAACATCTTTTCTTTTTAAAGAAAATGCTGAAAGTTGAAACTTGCAATAATTAAATATATTGTATACATATGTGTATATTTATGTCTTGGTAAATACAACAACCAACCATGTGAACAGAAATAAAAGTCGATTCCCACTTGAGGGTGAAATTCCTCTGGTCATACAGCGTTTGGGAGCTGGAAAACACATCCTCGAAGAAGATGATGGAGCCCCAGAGGTAACTCTCTTTGCATTACAGCATGTCACATGGGGAGCTTTGTTTCTAAATTTTGGCCTCAGAAGTGACACTGAGCAGCTTTTGCCTGGACGACCTGACCTTTCTATTATTGGTACAGTAGGATGTGTTATTAGTTTGGCTTGTAAAAATAATCCTGACTCGATGACGCCTTTTGGAACTTAAAACTTTGTTGAGGCTGGAAGAGTCCCATAGGTCCAGCAGCTGGGAGGTGAAAAGGACACAGGGAGAGCCAGCTGCCTTCCAACTTATGCAGATTTTTTTGGATACATAATAGGGATGGACAGTGAAATAACTTTGCATTTTTTGTGGACTTCAACTCTGTTGAGCTCATCGTTTTACCACTGAAAGTTCATTTCATTACAAAGGGAAGCAAGTCACCTGAACCAGGAAAATTAAACAAAATTGAACAACCAACCAACCACAGAAAAACCCAAACCATGTTTCTGCTGATGGGAGATACCTTGCTCTGTCTGGGTAATATATTTTATATATTTTCTTACTATTTATGACTATTGCTCCTAAGTAGAGGTCAGGCTTTCACATAAAAGGGAAAGGTTTATTTAGGATTAAGACTATGTTCCACTACAGTGCTGTAAGGACAGAAGAAGAGGGCCTGTTTTCCAGACATTGCTGTTAAAATAATAGTCTTCACCATCTCCATATCCTAAGTGACAAATCAAATAAATAGGACAAAAAACTGGAGCAGCTCAGCTCTTCATAAAGTGAGGACATAAGGGACTCACCATGATCGTTCTGCTCATTGCTGCTAATTCTTATAGGGTATCACGTGCTCCAAATCCTCACAGAAATGACATTTGTCTGACTTCTGTGTACATCTACAGTGCCAAGGGCTAGACAAACTCCAATGGTCCGATCCAGCAGTCTGTACACTGTAGGCAGATATAGGATGGAAAGGGGGAGAGAGAAAGGTTTGCTTCACATCACAGGGAAGGATTTGTAACAAAGCTGAAGCAGAAGGCTGGAGCCGGTGGACATCCAGCCTTGTGCTCTGCACTTTGCAGCCTCTCCTCACCAGGGCAGGTCCATCCTCTCACCTCTGCGTCCTTCCCGGGGCCCTGGAGGTGAGAGACATAACTGAGCTTAATGACTGACCCTGTTCCTCCCTTAAGCACTGAGCCATCCTGGTGCTGATACTCCTACGCTTTATTTTCCTACACAGCAGTGCCAGCTTAGCGTTTAATTTTGTTTCATTAGAAGAAAATTATTTTTTAATTATATTTCATTATTTCTCTTAATATTTTCAAGACTGGTGCTGACAGAGGCTTAACGGAATCCAATCCCTTTTTCATTAGAGAGCACCTCTTTGCATTCACCTCACATCTCCATTATGGGCTGTCACATGCTTCACGCACAGCAGTAATGGCCTGGGTAGGCACTCTCATAAATATCCTGCTCATCTCCGCAGCAGTGGTGCAATTGAGGGTAAACACGAATCAGTGGTGTTTGCCCACTTCTGACGTGGGTATTGCAGGTCTCTCCCACTTCTCCCTGTGTACTCTGGGTGGCTTTTCCTGATTTAACACCAAACTGCTGCTCTAAAGGGCAGAAGAGACTTGCTGAAATCATGGCAGTTCCCTGGCTCTTCTGTTGTCCTCTGTCCATATCCAACACTCTTAGCAAGGACTGAGGGTTTGTTTGCTCAATAAATATGTGATTCATGCTTTCTAAAGGCATGGAATCCACCTGGGATTTGGCATTCACAGCTTTTCAGATTTTTATGTGAGTATAATGATGCATTTTTCTGTGATATTGTGTTTTTTAAGGTTTCTGAGGTCATAGGGAAAGAGCACATCTTTAGTTTCCATTTAGTTTCTCCCCTGGTCAGGTATGGTGTGTGACATTGCTGCTGAAACCGATATATTGTGTGTGCATCTCAAACTTTTGCGCTCTCAGGCAATCTTCTACTCTTTCTTCCATCCTTTTTTCACCACATAATGTTGAACGATGAGCTCCAGCTTGGTGGCAGAGCCTGGATTCTCTCTCTTCTTTCAGGATAGCATGAAGAGGTACAGACCTCAATTTACATTTAGGGGTTGAAATAGAAATTTGTTTACTAAATAAAACAGGTCCAGTAGCTGTAACAGATCCCAAATCACCAGCTCATAATTCACTTCACAAAGGTGGCCACTGGCTGCTGTGTAGCAGCCTTACTCAAAGGATAGTCTGCATATGATAAGCAGAGTGACTTAGATAGCTCGGTAAAGCACACAGGCTTTGAGTTGAGGACTCTTTTAGTCCAATATGCTACAAATATTAGGCCCAAATGTAAAGCACATTATTTAATAGAAGAGATGGGCAGGAACAAATCTATAAAAAAAGAACAGATTTACCTTTTTTTTTTTTTTTGAATCTCATTTATTTATGATTTTTCTCATTTTAGGATTTGTGTGTGGTATGATTTAGGGCACAATTGTACCAACAAATTCAACTTTGTCAATATTTTGTGATAAAATCCTAATGGATTTCTTAAACTCTGGAAGAAAAGACAATGATCTTAACCACAAGGGATATTAAGACATTGTGGGTAGTTTGGTACGAACATTATAAAATAGCTTTTTTCCGTCAGTTTCTGTAGTAGCTTTGTGAGGCATCTCTCTAGTTACAGGAGAAGTATAAGAGGGAACGATACACTTAGTAAGAGCCACACCTTGATTTAGAGGATGTTAATTCCTATATTGAGAACACTGGATTGTGAAGTTATCTGTGCATATTAGTGTAGGGAATGTCAGAGCATCAAGTAATTGTTGGAACAAAGGAAAACAAAGGACCGAATTGCATTTCCTGCCTATTTTGCACTTTCTCCTTCCCTTTTCCCCACTGAAAGATAAGAGTTAGTGCTCAAAATCCTATGACAGTCTCTGTATGCAGCTACAGCAGGGAGGGATTTTTATTTTTTTTATTATTTTTTTGACTGCTTGCTCTTTCACAGCAGTGTTTCCTTATTATCTGTGAGGCCAGGAGAAAACCAATATAAATCTGAGTGATATTAAATTCACAGTGTGTTATTTCTCTTCCTAGATGTCTAGGTAGCTTTAACTAGCTTGACAATGGTTAAACAATAAGTACTGTCAAATTTATTTTAAATAATTATACACCAGAAGAGTTACATCGAGAAGAGAATGCCTACAATTTGTGCTGTGCCAGTAGCTTTCAATTAAATCTCAATTTAGTCTTTTGGAGCATCCTGGTCCAAATTCACAGCTAATTCTACCTTGAGCTTTAGAATTTAATCAAGAATTTAGGGGTGAAGAAAATAATTTCTTAGGTGCTGTAATGACCTTTTGATCTTCCACAATGCTGAGATATTTCAATGACAAACATGAATAAACCTGTAAGCACTTTTGGGGTGGGCTGTGTGAAGATGAATCCAATGACATGCACATTTTCATTATACACATTCATTACACGGGCTGGGGGGCAATATCTGTTTATATGTTTGTGTGTGTGTGTGTACACGTGTAATGACACCAACAGGATTTGTAGCACTGTTTGAATTCCCACTGTAGTCCCTAGATCTGTCTGGGTTAGAAGGTAAGGCAATTTCCACTTGCACACCTGTCTCATTTAAATGTGTGACTTGTGTGTCTGGATGTCTAAACCAAAAGCAGTATGGAAGGTGTCAAGCTAGAAGGGCACTGTAAATCACATTTCAAACTGTAAAGCATGCTTCTTGATTGAGACACTCATGAGCTTGGACATAATACCTTCCATACCATAGTTTTTGGAGGTTCTGCTGGGGTCAGTCTAGATTACCTCATACACAAGGCATACGGGTAGCTCTCCCATGATCTTATAGACACCTTTCCATGCACTTTAACAACGCATCTTGAGTGGTTTCACCATGGTTCAACAAATTTCCTTCTAAGACAAGGAAGAAGTTTCTCTCAGAATGAAGGTCATTTAGGAAATACCTTGCTGTTGATGGAAAGCATTTAGTGAAGATCAAGTAAGGTACAAAAAGAAACTACTACAAGATATGAAAACTTTGTCATAAAATGTAGAAGATGAAATGGTCTAAAAGCATTTCAAGCTTGCAGTAGATAATTCTGAATTTTTAGTGCCTCACAGGACTGAAATAGGTCTTTAGAAGTCTGAGGCCTTCAGGATTGTTGGAATAGTTAGTTACAAGTTATGAAACTATGATATGCTGTCTTGCATGGAACCTACTTGCCCTGTGCAACAGGAAATAACAGAATCACAGAACAGTCAGGGTTGGAAGGGATCTCTGGACATCATCCAGTCCAATCCCCCTGCCCGAGCAGGGTCACCTACAGCAATTGCACAGGACGGCGTCCAGGTGGGTTTTGAATGTCTCCAGAGTGGGAGACTCCACCACCTCTCTGGGCAGCCTGTGCCAGTGCTCTGCCACCCTCAAAGGAAAGAAGTTCCTCCTCATATTTAGATGGAACATCCTATGTTCAAGTTTTTGCCTGTTCCCTCTTGTCCTATCACTGGGCACCACTGAAAAAAGACTGTTCCTATCCCCCTGGCACCCTCCCTTTAAGTATTTATAAGCATTAATAAGATCCCCCCTCAGTCTTCTTTTCTCCAGACTAAAAAGACCCAAGTCCCTCAGTCTTTCCTCATAAGAAACATGTTCCAGTCCCCTAATCATCTTTGTAGCCCTTTGCTGGACCCTCTCCAGCAGATCCCTGTCCTTCTTGAACCGGGGAGCCCAGAACTGGATGCAGTACTCCAGCTGTGGCCTCACCAGGGCAGAGTAGAGGGGGAAGATGACCACCCTCGACCTGTTGGCCACACTCTTCTTGATGCACCCCAGGATGCCATTGGCCTTCTTGGCCACCAGGGCACATTGCTGGCTCATGGTCATCCTGTTGTCCACCAGGACTCCCAGGTCCCTTTCCACAGAGCTGCTCCCCAGCAGGTCATTAATAACATTGCTGTGTACCGTATACTTACTTGATCCTGACTAGCAAGACACAGTAAGACAATCTGAGGTGACAATATGAATAGCAGTGTTTGCACTTGTGTGTTGTAGCTTTGTACGGCTTACTCATATTTGTGATGTGTACTTCACATCAACACACAGCACCGCACAACTTTTTGTAATCCTGACAATCTGAGTGTGTAACGAATGCATGAGTACTTCCATGATTGTCTCTCTGTGAAATGAATTGAAATATCAGAATGAAATGAAGGGCATTTTCTTAATCAATTTGCTGACAGCTTGAAGCTTGGTGCTAACAAGAGTTTTGTGACTTGAATGAGTCTTAATCAACCCTTAATGGATAGTTTCTCTGTGCACTGCAGTTATTAACCACATTCACTTTGATTCCAGTGATTCAGGGTCATGCTGTAAATGCACTGTGTTATTTATGAAACACAGAGAACTAAATAGGAAGTTCCTATATGCTGCCTACCAGCTCCTGGTTTACCATCCACTTATGCACAACTTTAAATCCATTTTTTCTCAGAAACACATCTATGCACGTAATTTTAAGCCTACAGTCTTTTCCAAATAATGTGATACTTCTCACAAGGATTAGAGCAGTGGCCAAGCTTTAAATTAAATTAAATACTGAACACACTTATCTTTTTGCTCTTGGGTGCCATTAAGACAGAGCTGGGAGGATATTTTCCCCTTTGGCTGCACATTTATTCCCTTACTCAACTCTTAAGGCAGTGAGGTTGTTTATTCAGCAATTATACCTCTCCTTAGCTGTTTTGTTTTGGCTACTCTGTCCACCTTGCATAATCCCCTCTTCGCACACAATTCACTGCAAGAAACAGCATGGCTTCATCTGTTTCAGTTTAAGGTTTTATTCTGCGCCAGCTCTTGTTACACTGAAGTTCAGATATGTAGGGTAATTAAATAGATGTTAGGCATGATGATCTTTGGTCAGCAACAGGAAAAGTAGCAGAAACCTGTAGGGACTGGACAGACCTCGAAAGTGTGTGTGTGGGAGTTGTGGTTTTCCAGTCAGCTTTGAACAGGATCTCCTGGAAGGAAAGATGAGTAGGAAGTTTGAATGAAACCCTGTGGATGAGACAGTGGCTGTGGGATTCAGAAGTGTACATTTCCTACACAGATTCATCTCCCCCAACATCTAGTCTAACAGTCTCCACTCAGAGTAATCAAGGGAGAACGGCAACGAAAGGCCTGAGAGTTCGTGTCATTGCGATTTAGAGATCCAAGAGAGGTCAGCTAAGACAAGCTATAAAAGTGGCTATTTTTTCTAAAGTTAGATCTAAAGTGAGGCCAGGGTTCCATTCCTCATGTCTCCGTGTTCCAGCACAGAGACTCTCTAAACAACGTATGTAATAGATGCAACTTTTATTACAAATATTAGATCCAAGGTTTGCTTTTCACATAACATCTTTCCTCTTCTCGAAAAAGGCAATCTTGAACATCCTGAAGCTCTTTTCAAATTCAAGTGTGATAGGGTACTTTTTTTTAAAATAGACTTAATTGGTCCAGTGATATCTCGCAGTTCAGATATCCCTCCATCTGAAGATGCTTCATTGAGCGTATCCTACAGGTATTACGTAAAAGACTGTTCTAAGGATGGATATGCTCAGAGTCTCCTGTTGACATTGCTCCATTTTATTAAACCCTTCATATTCCCCTGGAAAATAGGCTAGAATGCAGGTATGTGACTTCTCAGGAGAATGAACCTGACACAAAGATTCTTCGAGGTCGTTCTTCCTCAGTTCTTCCCACTAGTGCCGTTCTACTTTGCATTAAATGCTTAAAAGTCTTTTGAGAAAAAGAGAATTGCTCTTTATTAAGGTAATCAGGACGTATGCTCTAGAAGTGGGGCACCTGTTTTTTCATTTCAATGCTAATGAATATTTAATTTGCACGTAGTAGGACACCATCCATGGATGAAACCCAAAAGAGTAAAATCTTCCCACAAGTGGATAAAATACACCACTGTGAACACTCATTCTGAGATCTGAGCCGTTTCCTTCATCTGCCTGATAGAAATTTGAACCCACTGTTTCTTTCAGCTGGGAGACTGCATTAACGAACAGACCATGATGAATCTAGGTGTCATTTTACTTTCATTTTTACAAGTAACTAACACAGCATGGAGTTTTTGCAGTGTAGTTATGTATTTCAGATTTTTCTTCAATAAGAAACAACAAAACCAGACTAAATATAGATATTTCTAGTCTGTCTCCTCTCCCCTTTCGCACTTCAGTACTCACACCAAAGAATCACTGATTTGAGCAGGCTCTAATCATGATGATTAGATCACAAAAGATGGCTAAAGAGCCACTGGAAATCAGTCCAGGGTCACCACTACCACTAAGGATTAATTCCCTTCTCATAACTCCGTGTGAATCTTGTGCAGCTGGGTTTCTTTTGGTGTTTGTGTGTGAATGGAGCCTTAACGCAGATCCCATGTATCTGTGATTTCCTCTGTGAGCTGCAAGGATGAGTTCCTCAGCCTGCAAGTGCACACAGGTTAGCGTTCTCCATATGCAAAATGTCAGTTTATGACTACTACAGGGACATTTTTATTGTTTACATGTATTTCCTTTGCCTTTTTTTCCCCTCATTCCTATCTACAAGTGAAATTATTCAAAAGATAGGAAAAAATGTCAGAACTTCAGTGTATTTTTTTCAGAATTATTCATTGTCTCTTAAAAACACAGCTCCTGAAATACACATTGGACCTAAAAAATGATAAAAACCCAAACAAAATAAAAAGAAAAATTAAGAGAGTAGAAAAGAAAATAATCTTACTGACATTTCCCTGAAAATTGAATGTTCTTTTTATACAAACACCGAAGACTGGTTTCATTACTGAGTGTCAGGGGGTCACACGATAGCAAAAGCTTCTGCATGTCACTCAATCTACACTTCGGCATTTTTCCAACAGGAATTTGCTTTCTATAGGGGAAAAAGTACTGGGGTAGGTGTAATGTTAAATGAATAACGAACACACGAGGCAGTTGTAAAAGTGCTCTAACACCTTTATTAACCGCATGGGCAAAAGGATCAGGGTATGCCTGCTGAAGCTTAAGAAAAATACTATCTATTGCCAAATTCTAAAATAATTCACTGCCAATCAAACACTGGACTACGGCAGCCAGGTTTGCAAAAGCATCATGATCTCTTTGTTTCTATTAGCTAATCACACCTACGATGTTGTCTTCACTGTAGGTCTGAAATGGGATTGTTAGACAAGTTGACAATCTAGTATTATAGCCTCAAGTCTGAGGTCTGAGAGACGAATCTTCTAGCAGTGTCATTAAGTCCAAATTCTCGGAAGACTATAATTACATGAGAATGTTAGCTTTGCCTTGAAAGCCAGCATGGAGGCCTTGTGGCTAGAGTGGAGGAGGGGGAAACCTTAAAAAATTTAAGCCCAAAGGCTTAAAAGTCAGAACATAAACGAGAGTACACATATACACACACACACACACAAAAAAAATCCCCAAATCCAAACCACCTCCTGCTTTTCTTTATCAGACCAGAGGTTTTCTCGCGCCTCAATTCTCAATTCTGTTTCTTCAGTTTTATTCACATCTCTACCCTTAACTTACTATGTGACTTTAATCAAGCTACTGCTCTTGGAAGTTGTATCTAAAAACCAGTTAATGTTACTTATAATCTTCTGCAGAGAATTTTGAAATCTATGTGCGAAAAACATTTCATAAAACATCATCTTACTATCTCTATTATTTGTTACTTTTCCTCCTCACAGCTAACAATCACCTTTGACATAACATTACTTATAATGGACTCAAAAGATTTGTAGACAATTTTCCAAGTCATTATGTTCATTAAGTATACTCTGTCACAGACTTATATGCAATGGGAGGTGGTTTTTTCATGACATAAGTATACGTCTGACTCGACTACAGCTTAACTATTTTGCAGTTCCGTATGTGGGCATTACTCAATCATCCTTCTTAATACTCTCAACGCTCTGAGTTTCAGAAGAGTAAGTGGATTATTTGGAGGTGAATTAAAATGTGTTCAAAGCAGATGATGGAAGGCAATTTCCAAACAGGAGAGGAATGAGCCAATACTTGTTTAACAAAGAATTTATTTGCCAAAAGAAGGTCAATATGAATATCTTCCATATTTGAATTGACCTTGGCAAAGAATTTCAACCAAAAAAGGGACATATATAGTATCCATCTAAATAGTTACTTAAATTTAATTTTAAAAAATGGATTTAGAACCTCCACAACAAAGTCAAGTGTTTTGTGTTGAATGAGATGTTTCTATTAGCACAAATAATCAGCTCTTCACACATCTCTGCTTAGCATCATCTGTAACAGATCTGTGCTCTTCAGCGGAATACACATTTCGAGCAAGGCAGGAGTAGCACCTGACAGTCCTATCAGTGTCCTCCTTAGAAACACAAAACATTTGAAACAAATCTATCTGATATAAAGCAGGTTGTCATGAGAGCATTTGAAATACTAATGAATTAATAATAAATAGGCTCCTTGCATGAATACTTGTGCTTTGACAATCAGTTCTGGTATGAGTTCATTTGAGTCTTGCTACCGCAGCTTCACCGTTACCTTTCTGTACCATTCAGGTTTTGAAGCACATCCAGTGTCTATTGGCAGATGGAGATGCTTGAACGGCTCTCGGTCTCCTGTGTGAGGTGTTTGCTCATGGGACTGCTTTTAGACAAGTCAGCAAGAGCTGGAATGGTGCAGTGTCTCCAGATATTGCAGATTCTTGAAATATGTGACTTATGAAATTTGGTATCTAATTTGGGGCCCTCAAGTTTGAAAATTTCAGTGTGAAAATACTGATCCTACCAAAGACAGTGAGAGCTTTTTCTCTGCAAACATTTACGTTGTGCTTTCAAAGGAGAAACTAATGGCAGAGTTTCAAATAGGGTCATAATCCATTTAAGAACCTGCTCCAAACCTGCCAGAGCATGAATTTAAAAATCTGGTCATCGACCTACATGAAACTGGAAAAAGATTTTGTCATTTTGCAAACCTGTTATAGACATGAGCTTTTATTTTGCCCCTTAAAAGTCATTATGGATGAGAATTGAAACTGTAACTGTCTGCCTTCCCCCTCTCAAATACACTGCTGGGTTTTTTGTACATAAGCTTTCCTTTTCCAGTATCAGCACTATGAACCACTTTGAAATATCACTGGCTGTTTTGGCTGCTCCACAAGACTGTACAAAGTAAAACAGGCAGAAAGTAGTTGGGTGGGCAAACATAATGGCTAGCAGACAGATGAGTAATCAAAACAAGAGCTTGTGTGTTATGTTAGCCTAATATCACTACTTTGTCTTTCTATTCTATTGGCATTTGGAGTGAAAAGGGAAATTCTAAGCAGTACTAAACTAAACATAGTTCATGAATACAAAGTGTTTCTGCCAACAAAGCAAAGATTGCAGTTTATACAATGCAAATGAAGAATTGTTACAAAATTCTATTGTTCATGAATCTGAAAAGCTTTAGCATATCTATGGGGATTATCTAACTCTATGTTGTGTTTACGTGGGTTTTCCTTCTCTCCTAACCCTTTTTTTTTTTTTTCTGAGATATGTAAGTAAGTATGAGATTTACTTGGTTTAGAATCTGGGTGAAAACAGGACTGCAACCCATAAATTCAAACATTGGCTTATGACAAAACAAACGAACAAACAAACAGATAAACAAAACAGAGACTATTTGGACATCATTTCAATATCAGATGTTCCATTGCCTGGTGCTCATGGATTACTCTTTGAATCTGGTTTGGTTCCTTGTGAGGTTGACGTCCGTTTGCTACGTCCTGTCATCTAATTTTTAAACTGAAGATAATTCACATTAGCTACCTTAGAGTTTTAGTCTCCTGCCTATATTATCTTCAGTAATTTTTAAGTTGAATTTGAATTCAGTTAATTTCTATTTTAAAATACGGACATTTCCACAGAATTTCATTATCAAGGCTTGGAAGACCTTACAAAGAGTGTTACCAGTATTCTTAGTCTCAACGTAAATTAAGTTGCAAATGAAATTCAGGAGATATAAAAATAACTATTTGAGAATATAACCTTTTGTGCTTACAGAAACTAGAAACCAAACCCTTTCAGCAATAGCTAAAAAGAAAATAATTTATTTTTTATTAATGATGGAATTTTTAAAGAAAAGAAAATAATTTCTGGAAATATATTTATTTGCTGAAAATAAAATTTGTAATCAGGGAAGTAAAATAGATGACTCACCCTAATAAAAAATTTCTTCATTAACATCTAGATATAGGACCATGCCAATCTCCGCACAACTACACGGAACACAGTAATTCACAAACTTAGAGTGTATAGTATGCACTGGACCTGGGAAGTCCATTGAGGATGTGTCACTCTTGTGTTATCATACTTGTTGGGAGAGTTAAGCAAAAATTTTTTTAGTCAAATAAAAGAAAAAGTTATGTCGGAAAGTGCTAGTTCCTCAAAACTAAAATTTCCTTCATGGGAACGTGCCAATTTCAATTAGGAAAAAACCTTGGGTACATAGTGTATTTATTTTGGTCCGAAAATAACATGCCATCCCACTGTATCTTCATGGTTAGGTCACTCATGAGTGGAATTAATCTCACGTACCATCAGCTGTCTATTATGTAGGTGTTTGGGTTTGAGAGAATCAAACCTTACTGTTAATACAGGTAGATAAAGAGGCACTTTAAGGGCCTGAATCAACTGGTCTGCTTCAGGATAAGACAAATCATGTTCACAAATTCTTACTTTTTTCTATTGACTATAGATGCTGTTCAGACAGTTAATGCAAATGTAGACATCTAATGTTAAAACCGATAACGCCCACCTTATGTTTCTCCCACATTCAGAAAGGAATCAAGAAGTTGAATCAGATGCTTCTGCTACATAGATACAGAATATAATTGAGGGATAGGAAGATTTTCATTTGTACTGCTCTATCCATGAAGGTAGTTAAAGATAGCAGAAACCAGAGTGTGATACTTGTCTGTGGGTAGGAAAGGGAAAACAATTTCCCCTCCTTGCTCCTTGAGAACTTTTTTGCATGTGTAAAAGNAAAAAAAAAACAAAAACCAAAACCAAACCAACCTATTAATATTAAAAGTAAGTAAGTGTAGCTCAGAGAAATTTACATCTTTATGTGAGAGCAAAGCAATATGTGGAAGAAGATGGAGCTTCTACTGTTTTAACTGATCCTCTTCAAACTGTTCTGTCCTGTGTTGGTTACATGGGAGTCAACACAAAAATACTGTTACTGCATGGTCTGTTGAGACCTTGCTAAGCTTTTATATTTGTTGATCAGCTTTTCTATTGCACAGTTCTCCTCTATGCTCATGTTGACCTAATTGCTATATCACTGAACAAGACTTTCCCTTCTCAGCTTCCCTTAGTATTTATTTATATGCCTAAAACCACATGGAAGGATCGCTCCACTAAAATTAGATATTTTCTGTGTAATCCAAGCTGTTCAGTCATTTGAAAAGTTGACTGTCCTTGAAAAAGGCTTACCTATATTTTCATTGTGAGCAGGCAGCCTATGAATGCTTTATTTGAGAGCTGTTGGTATTCACGGCAGAAGTATTCTAAAGTGTGGTTTGGATGAAACATTGTGGAGCGCTGGAACATGGCAAATACATGGAACTATTTGATAATATAGTAAGGGGGGAGATGAAAGAAAAACAAACAAAACAAAAAAAACCTACATAAAATTCAGGAAGTCATAGAGGTGCTGGGATCCCATGAATTTCCACTTCTCCTAGTTGAGAAGTTAAATTTGAAAAAGATTGCAGCACTTCCCCCCTAAAATAAGGCTGTATCAGAAAAAAAAGGAATTCACTGGATTTGGCAGATTTGCAATATTTCGGCCAAGCCTGAAGTACAGTTCCAGAGAAGAATATGCTCTGTGTGTATTTCTGAACCTAAATACGGCAAAGACACTAAATGTTTTGAGCATCCATCTGATTTTGAGTACCAGACCTTTCATAAGGTTTATTTTGCAAAGCATGGCTCTTCAGTGCTTTTTAAAATGTCTTAATTTGAATATACTAAGCTAAAAATATTTTTAGGAAATGTTAGGTTTGTCCAATTTTTTTCATTTATGAAAATATTGTTTAGATCTTGTTCAGCGCTTTTTAGATAAATGTTTCCAAGTTCCTGTTAAGAGAAAGGGAAAGTGAAACAGAGAGAGATCTGGACTATTAAAGTTTTAACCTCTCTGTGTACTTACAATCTGGATTTTTTGTGTACTGTGTCAGTGTTTGTTGCATTTTATAACTGTGTAAAGTGTTGCATCTTCAAGATACCCAAAACATCAGTCAATGATAAGTCAAGCTGCAGGACGTATAAAGGCATTTGGGACCAGTTTTGCTTCCTTCAAAAATCAGTGGGCTTTGGGGTTGCCCTTTCTGTTATATCTACCTTATACTGTGCTGCCCCACACAAATATATCCAATCTCACCTTGTTAGCAACGGAGCAAGATAGGATATATAAGCCCAGCTAGAGAGCCATGCTAATGAGGAGTTATACTGCTTCTAGGATGCAGTCAGGATTGTGTTTCTTTATACAACTGTACATCGTGCTTTATAGCAGCACAGTTTGCCCCAAACAAATATTATTTTCTCCACTAGCAAGAAAAAAATGTCATTAATAATAACTCCCAATAATAAGGTGCTTTATATTATGTAGACCAGGCAAATGAGTTGTGCCAAAAGAGACTATGGCCTAGTAGATAGTGCACTGGATTGTAAATGCATTGGTCTTCATTTTATTTTTTGGCTCTAATAAAGGCCTGTAAGTACACCTTTCTGAAGTCACTTAATCTTTTCTGTGCCTGTTTTTCATAGCTGTACAATAGGAATAATGACAGGATTCTGTTTTGTAAAGCACCATGAGATCTACTGAGTTCTACATAGGATTTAGGAGGTATTATTACCAATAATATTAATGCTAATAAAACAATAAGAAAATAAATAAACTCTTTTGTACCAAATATGGATAAGCTATCCAGTATTTTTTTAAGTGAATTAAGCTCTTTTTGATAAATTTGCAATTTTTTTTCTTCATCTTCATTTACTTGCGCAGTCACCTCTCTACGATGAGTATTTAGCCTGGTCCGAAGGACTGAATGCCTTCAGGCAGTTTGAGCACATCAGGTGTGAGCTGGAGCTCATTCTCGGGTTGAGTTTCATCCATGAGGAGTTCAGGTCATACAGTCCAACATCACTCCACAGTGAGAGCTGAAGTCTGCATGGATGATCAGATTTACTTCAAAACCTTACTCCTGTTTTAAATTGCACTAAGCATTAAGTCACTAACTTATTGTGGCAATCTGATGCCTGTTTCCATCCCATGACCTCAGCAACCATGTCACAGAATGGTATTCCAGCTGATAGCATTTTAGCTGGTAGAAACACTGTCCTTCAGGAAGTTCAAGTACCTGAAAAATATGGAGAAGGAATGAATGATCCACACATCAAGCTTGAATTACACCAAGGAATGAACAGAGCAGATAAACGTCTGTAAATCCAGTCCTGAATGTATTGTATGTATAAGCAACCTGCAGGATCCAAGCTTGACAGTCCACCAGTTTTCAAAGTCGCTATTGCAAGGACACCAGCCCAGGATAAGGAGCTACGGCCAGAAACCATATGTGATGACCAGATGCTAGAACAGACATTGGCAGCTGCCGTAATTGGAGGAGTCTACACACACAAAGAAATGTGATGTGAGGCTGCTTTTGCTCTCTTCATCTATACTCTGAATGTCCTTTTGTCGTGTATAAGAATTGGGGACCGTGAACAACTTTGAGGAACACAGTTTCAAAGAGTCATGGCTGATGCAATACAACTGTTTATAGGATTTTCTAGGGACCCATTGCAGAAAAGTCTCTGAAGGCCTTAAAAGAATATATGTCTATTTACAAAATCAAAGAAATCTAGAGAAAAGCCCATGAAAAGTACGTACAGCTATTTACTCAAATAACAATTAAAAAAAGAAGTATCATCATTATTCTAAAGAATATTTTTCCAATTGGTCTGAAAAGCTTCTATCCTAACGTTGTCTTTTGTGCTATTCAGACTAGAGCTTTATTATTGTGACAGATGACAGAAGTTGTGGGATCTAAACCCATTTAAACAAGGATGCCAAGTACAACCGCAGAAGCAGCTTTTAATCCAGCACACCATTTTTCTGAATTTTGGTACATTTGATGCTCATTGTACAACACATCCAAGACTGCCATCTAATGCTGTTCAGTGAAATTCTTAGTTCAGTCTTATATTTTTGGCATAATATAATGCCAGTAGGAACAGTGCGGCAACATAAAAAAACTTCTTAGAAGACAATTTTCTTTAATCAAATAACAACATTTATTTTGCTACTGCTGTTTAATTTCCTGCCAGTTTGGAAGTTAGGCAATAAGTAAAAATATTTTTTAAATGATAGAGCTGTGATGAAATATCTGTTAACAGAAAATTCTACAAAGTTGCATTATGTAACATGATAAACATTGACCTATGAATGTTTATTTATGCATTGTCTTTTTGCCTACATTTATCAGGAGGCTGAACATTCATGCCACTTACAAATTCTTATCTGAACTTGTTTCTAAATGCCTTGCAAATAAAAGCTCCTGTAAATACGAGAGTTTGATCCAAAGCCATTGAACTAGATAAGATCAACAAGCTGATTGGCTTCAAATAGCTATGGATCGTGTACTTGAATAATACATCAGTTACCTTGATTTTTACCATGTTGGTACTTAGTCATTCATTATTAAAAATAACATTTAATCTGCTGAGAATGTCTGAACATTATTGTACAATACAAGGGAAGAAATGCTTTTACAAGGCTAAATTGTACCTCTCTTCCCTAAAGGAATACTTTAAGATTTATCAAAATGGTAGGTGATAGAGCATAAGGAAATAAAAAGTATTTCATTTTTGAGCTTGCGTTCCAGATTGCTACTTGTATATTTACACTGGTGTCAGGAATTGCACTGCTTAGCTGTGAGGGCAAGGAAGAATCGCTTTCACTGCCAAATACTGCATTTTTGCCTTCCTTTAAACCTTCCTTGTACTCTGACCTTCACAAGCAGAAGGTGTAGTCAAGCTATTCTGAAACTACTGACACAAGCATTCAGGGATCTCATGACACACTTGAAGGTAGACTGATTTAATGTTAAGACCTGTCCCTCTGTACTGCTAGTATGAAACACTACTGTCTAATAGAGCACAGATTTTGATGTATGATAACATCTCTTCCCTGAATAGCTATAAAGCCCTTAAGCTTCACCAGCAGCGCTGGACCCCTTTGGCTTGGCTTTCTGGAAGTGGTTCATCCCATATGTTATCACAATATGGAAGAAGGATTCACTTCACAATATTAACATTAAAATGATCATGACCTGGCATCTCCACCATGAGGATGAGCAAGTGACTTAACATTTCTTGTGGATCCAGGATTTTGGTGGAATCATCTCTATACCAGTCAAATTTTGTGTACATTGGTAAGGGTTCAGTGCCGTGTCTGTAACAGAAGAAACCTGTGTCCAAATTGAGATTCTGAAAAATACAATATAGGTTCCATGTAAAGTATCCACAATATGTCAGAACCCTCTGGCTTAAGGACTGAAGTGTTCAAAATGGTGTGTAAAGCACATGGTGAATAATTTGAGGGTGTATCTGTGAACAAATACATTTCTTCAACACTTGGCAATATTCTGATGTGGTTTTCATGCATGCCTCTCAAATTTGCCATTGAAATCCAGCACTCAAGCTGTACTGGTTGACTGGATGTACTCAGAAAAAGTCCTATTGATGATCTTCTATTTTAGGGTTCCCTATATTTTTCCAGTTAAATTCAGATTTTGATGGACTTAATCTAAATAAATGGAAACATATAAGGTCAGCTGAGTTCCAGATTGAACACCTAATTTATGGGTCTTCAGGGTAATGCCTCTGTGTCAGATGGATATCTTCACTCCCAGTATAGGGTTCGAGGTCTGGGGTTCGGTTCAGCTGTCCCCACATGGGTGTTTTACAGCAGCAGAGATCCCCAGGGTATCTGAGACATCCTCTCTGGTCTGGCTGATACGACAACAGATTTGCAGGAGCCCCATGTCCTTCTGCAACAGAAGTGGGAAGCCAGGTAGGATATCTGGGGCATCTTGAAGGGTGCTAGGCACATTTGTGTAGCCATCTGAGCAGTGTCTATGGAATCTGTGGCATCATTATTACACAGATGGTTTAAAATGAGTAGTACGTATCTGAACTGCATATACCTGAAAATATATGGATAGCTGCACTCAAAAAATTAGGCAGACATGAATTCTTTTCATGGCTTTCATGCAGACTCAAGTAAACAAATACAAAATTTGCTTCACCTTCTATGAACTATGTCTACTAATTGAAAGTTTAATAAAATTTTCTGGGAAATAAACAATAAAAAGGTTTTAAATAGGCCAAGGCTCAAGAGTATGCACAATTTAATGTATATTTACTGAAATCCATAACAATAATAATCAAATCTAAAAATAAACTAAATGTTGCACGCTAATTTCTTTCAAATTAGTGATGACTTGGGGAAAAGACTCTTTTTGCAATTCAGGATTCTGATTTAGAAATCTTTTGGGGCAATATGTTTCACAGATCCAGCCACAAATACACCCAAAACTATAGTGATTAACATCCCTTCTGTTAAGTTTAAGAGGCATTTGGACAACACCCTTAACAATAATATGTTTTAACTTTCGGTCAGCCCTGAAGTGGTCAGACAGTTGGACTAGAAGATTGTTGTAAGTCCCTTTCAACTGCAAGTATTCTATTCTATTCTATTCTATTCTATTCTATTCTATTCTATTCTATTCTATTCTATTCTATTCTATTCTATTCTATTCTTATTTGCGGGGAATAACAGCATCAGTTATAACAGCTTTAAGGAGATCTATACTATTTTTCCTTGATCTTGCCCTAACCAATGAGTGGACAAATAATTACTCAAATCATTGAGAGGAAAACTCCTCATGGGCAGTATTCAGCTTTCTCCTCTGTTCCTTTTTCTTTCTACTGGAAGGATTTTACTCTTTGGATTTTTGAGATCATGTCAATAACTTTCTTCTTGCTCATTCTTTCAAACATAGCCACAAGGCATATTGAGAATCAAAATTGCTTCAGTACTTGACAGTACAGGCTTTGTAAATCCTTCCTTATCCCTGTATTGTAGGAAGAAAGTCAGGATTTGCAAGTGAAAGTGTTGAAGTTTTTTATTTGGGATTCATTGACTTAATTGGTGAAACTGTTTTGAGATTTGTAAGCATGCCGTGGGACTCAGAAATACTTTGTGAGATTTGCAAATTGGATAGACTTTCCAACTTCAATAACATACTTCTGAAATCAGCTGAATATCATACTGGTAGTTTAAACCAAAACTGGTCAGTTTTTAACAGTGCCTGTTCAGTTTTTCATAGAGCACAGACTCAGAGACATCTCAGTTACTGGGATTTCATGGCTTGTAAGACAGGTGCTGCTGTGAGTTGTTATTTTTCTCCTGACAAGATGCCTGTTGGCAAAGGAATGGATAGCCAGGTATCAGGTATTGGACTGTTGGAGAACAGGTAGGAAGAGAGCTCCTGGCATTCTTGGGAGATGTAGGGTCAGACCCTGTGCAAAGACTGTTACAAGAGTTTGTTCTCAAGGCCACATCGCAGAGAGATTAATAAATTGAAATGGCATGTTTTCTGCCACCTCTGCAAAGAAATCTGAAAAGGTCTCTGATGACTGTTAGGTGTTTTTCTTTCTTCGGCCCTTCTAATGGGAACAACCTCACATTAAGCAAGTGCCTGGAGGAAAGGGACCCAGGAAGCTGGACGAGCACTGCCATTTTTTAATACTCTCATTCAATGTATTTCTACAGGATTTGATCCACATCTTGTTGGAATCAGTGCTAGGCTTTGGGTTTTCCATTTCAAGAAACTAGAGAAAAAAAACACCCATATATACATTTAGAATGGAATGGAACGGAATGGAATAGAATAGAATANGAACGGAATGGAGCAGAATAGAATAGAATAGAATAGAATAGAATAGAATAGAATAGAATTGAATTGAATTATTTCAGTTGGAAGGGACCTACAACAATCACCTAGTCCAACTGCCTGACCAATTCAGGGCTGACCAACTTAAAGCATGTTATTAAGGGCATTGTCCAAATGCCTTTTAAACACTGACAAGTTTAGGGCATCAACTACCTCTCTAGAAAGCTTGTTCCAGTGTCTGACCACCCTCTCAGTAAAGAAATGCTTTCTAATGGTCAGTCTAAACCTCCCCTGGCGCAGCTCTGAACCATTCTCATGCATCCTATCACTGATACCAGGGAGAAGAGCTCAGCATCTCCATGTCCCCTCCTCAGGCAGCTGTAGAGAGCAATAAGGTCGCCCCTCATCCTCCTTTTGAAGGCCTTAGCCAATATCTACGATCTCAACAGCCAGGGTTCCTGCTGGTATTTATACAGCATATCAGGATCGCGGTCCTTGTCATTGTAGGCACTATACAAATATGTAAGATAAACTCCCTATTCTAACAAGCTAATAAGATAGTAGCTGACCATAAATAACAGTAGCAGGAATGTAAGAAAGAAGGATGACAGCAGCAAATATAGGAAGATTACACAGGTAGCTACTGAACAAGTTGATGCCCTACTGAAAGCAATGACTTTTCTATTTACAGGCAAAAAAAAATGAAATTAATGGTCCATGGCTGATTCAGAATCAAACCATCATATGCTGGCCAATTCCTCATAGACATCACAGCAAACACACCTCATCTAAAGCTTACAAGGAGCGGGTAAGTGGGTAATGCACTGCTTCCATGTTCTGTACAAGACAAATTCTTTGTTGAAAATAAATGTGTTAACTCTCAGGTAGTCAGAAGTAAAACATATGTATGATTTTAAAGGATGATAGACTTTTTTTTTTTCTTGACTGAAAAAAAAACCCATACTCAAAAGTGATTTGCCCAGTTTCAGGGATAAGACATTTTGATTTATTTTTATGGATAAAAAGGAATTAATCAGTGTACTGCAAGTTATTGGTTGCCTCATGAAACAAGGTTATATATTCTGTGAACTAAGATAAACAGTCAAAAAAGCCATCTCCCAAATTAATTGCTAAACCTAATCTAAGTACAAGAGCTTCACAACTACCTCACGTTTCATGGCTGGAGCTGTGTGCACCTCAATGAACAAATTCTGGCTGAGGGGGAAACGGTCTGGTAGGACTTAGAGTATCTTCGCTCAAACCACACCAATTCCTCTGTAGATCCATTTACACATTTATCCACTAAGCAGTGTTGTAAATATTTCAGCGTTAAGAGACCTGAAATACACACCAGACTAGGAAGTACTTGTAGGACAACAGGCCATTGTCACCTCTCTACCATCCATGCATATTTCATGAGTCAAAACAGATATATAAGGCTACTTTCCTAGATTACAGGAAAAAAAAAGAAAAAAAAGAAAGGAAAAATATTGGGAGAAAAGTGTTAGGAAAAAAACAGATGAAATCTGGGAGCTCTTTAAAAAGAATTGAAGCACCTAAAAATGACATAAATACACATCCAAAAGAGAGGACAACATTAGTTATAAACCTTCCAGGCTCAACAAAAGACTGTTAGCAGCACTTTGAAATTAAAAAGCAATATTTCTCAAACAGAAGGGAAGCAAGAGCTATCAACTAGAAGGAGAAGTTATAGGTTATAGGAAATTAAGGCAGCAAAAGAGCAAAATCTCTGACTAGCTGGAATAAGGTAGGTTCTGAATAATAGCTATAATAAAATTCTGATGCTTAGGGGGGTGGCAGAACTTTTAATGACAGATGTGTTTATTCAATATTTCTGTTTTGTATCTTGAAAGAAGCAGGAGGATGTATTTGAATCATATGAACATGATAAAGTATTTTCCAGTTCATTAGTAGCTGTGGAGGGTGTTAAACATCTCTCAGAGATAAATAATTTTAAATCAGCGGGCCAGGATAGTTGCACAGATGGATTCTGTGTGAGTTGATGGAGGACATCTCTAGTTCATGCTCTGAATTTTTAATAGATAGCAGGAACAGATAGGGCTAGATGGAAAACACCAACAGGCTGGACAAATCTTAGCACTGTGCTCTGATTCAGAGAGGGTAAGCAAGGTGGTCTAGGATACTATGGACACAATTAGCCTGATATCTGTCACAGACATAATTCAAGGAAAACCTTATCCTGGTATAAATTCCTAAATTATTAGTTTGGGAAGGTGATTAATGCCAGTCAATACATTTTTTTCCCCAGGAAATGCAATCTAAACAAAAAAAAAAAATCATTTGAAATAACTGGCTTGATAACTGCAAACATACTAAGACTTCTGAAGAGTGTGGGATTTAGTATTTCTCTACCTTCTAGTTAAAAGTTGTCAAGAAAGCACATTAGGTGGGTTAAGAACTGGCTGTTCTTTCTCAGAAAGGAGTTCAGTGGAGAATTATTGTCCGCCTGGGGAGGAAGAAGAGATGAAACAGATTTGCAAGGACTAACCTAATGCCACTCCATATTTTCAGAAGAAAATCAGAAGAAAAAAAGTAAGTGACATCATGAATGAAAGTGTGGGAAATTGTGATGAAGTCAAAGCAGTTTGCAAGGGAAACAGCCCACTGAGGTAAGTTAGATTTGAGTGTTTAAACACAGCCAGCACAGTGTTAAACAATGAGGAACAGGCAATGAAGATCTATAAAATGAAAAACTATGTCCTGGAGAGCAACAGCTGAAAGAATTTAGTGTGTCAGTGTAATAGGGGCAAATCTTGGACCCAAGCTGTTAATTTAATCTTTTGACCTGTAAACAAGAGATTGACTTGACTTGAGGAATGACTGAGGGAACTGGGGTTGTTTAGCCTGGAGAAAAGGAGGCTGAGGGGAGACCTTATCACTCTCTACAACTACCTGAAAGAAGGTTGTAAGGAGGTGGGGACTGACCTCTTCTCCCTGGTGACAAGTGATAGGACGAGAGGAAATGGGTTCAAGTTATGTCAGACGAGGTTTAGATTGGATATTAGGAAACATTTTTTCACTGAAAGGGTTATTAAACATTGGAATAGGCTGCCCAGAGAGGTGGTGGATTTGCCATCCCTGGAGGTGTTTAAAAAAAAAGGTAGATGTGGTACTTGGGGACATGGTTTAGAAGTGGTTTTGTCAGGGTAGGTTAATGGTTGGACTTCATGATCTTAAAGGTCCCTTCCAACCTCAGCAATTCTATGATTCTATGATTCTATGATTCTGTGACTTGCGGGATGGGTAAGGATTCTGCACTGAGACCAGTACTACTACAGTGCAGCTGTTTATTTATTTTGAAAAAAATCAACAAAAGCTATTTAAGGGCTGGAAAAGCCTTATGCCAAGACACTTGATGAACTTGATTTGTTTAGCTTCTCAAGAAAGAGAGGAAACCTCTTTACAACATACAATATCTTCATGAAGAGACAGTGTGCCGTGCACCAGAAGTCTTTATGCTCACAAAGATACAACCACTAAATTTAATGATTCAACCAGATGAACGTGAATAAGAGTCAGACATTTTCTTTTCAGAGTAAGGATATTTAACTATTGGAAAACAGTGACAAGGGAAATGCTCTGTCTCCTGATTAAGAGCAGGTGCCTTGTTGGAAGACAGACTTTAAAACAACAAAAGTACCAGTCAAGTTACAAGACTTACTGGTACGGTAACGAGGACATAAAATAAAATATACTATTTGTTTTAAATTCTACCAATCCCTGATATAATGTCTAGGAGTGAACCTGTCAGGAAAGATTTATAATCCAGACAGCACTAACGCAATTCATAAGCAAGTCTTGATCTTGGCCACAAAGGCAAAACGTCTATTGATTTCAATGGAATAAGCAATTAGCTAAGTCTGGTAAAATGTCAGACTAGATGCTGACCAGTGAGAACAAATCTGAAGTGATTTCTTGATATTTTCATTCCAGTCAATAATTTTTGGCTCCTTTGAAGTGCAACTCAGCTGTGGCCAGTGATTGCTACACAGCTATCGTTATCTCACAGATCTGCCAAGCACCTAAAATGCCAGTAGAATTTGCTTAGTTTTGCAAGACAAAAGATTTTGCAGCAAAACCACAGTGGCTAATTGATAAAACATAAA
The DNA here is from genome assembly GCA_008711295.1 of Anarhynchus alexandrinus. NCBI lineage: Eukaryota > Metazoa > Chordata > Aves > Charadriiformes > Charadriidae > Anarhynchus > Anarhynchus alexandrinus. Next base: position 622,826 of record VUYV01000154.1, on the reverse strand, counting down.
AAGCACAGTTTAGTTAAAGAAAGAAAGAAAGTGATTTTACTCTTTTGCGTATCTGATTACTGAAATCTCTACTCACGCATTTTGAAACAGTGATTTTCTTATCATAGCACAGATTTCCGTGTTAGACTAGGGAAGAGATTTCTAAAGCAAATCAAACAGGGAACTATTTAATCTACCTAATCTAACAGGGTTCTATTAAGAACCATAAACTGATNAGAGATTTCTAAAGCAAATCAAACAGGGAAATATTAAGAACCATGAATTGACAATGAATGAAAGACAGAATGCAAAATCAGACCATAAACAGTTAATACAATAATTAGCCAGGCGATTTATTCAGTGTAGGAGTAACATTTGCACAAGCTACTTAGCATATGGTGATAACAAGTGCAAATACGGAATTTTCACTGTGCTCTCTATGATGATCAACTCAATGTAAAAGGCAGTCAGTAAGGAATATCTGTGGAACAGATCTTTTAGTACTTGCAAATTTGTATTCTCTTTCCAATTAGCCACAGGCTAGTATATTGACACAGATTGTTAATATCTATATCAAAGTTCAAGCGTCATCTAGTGTAGCTCATGAATGGGTGGCCAATTTGACGTGCAGAATGTTCTTACCACCCTACGGGATTACCTGTCAAGATCACATTGATAGAATATATTTGCAAAGAAAAAAACCTCATTGGCAAAAACGTTCTAATGTGTCGCACTACAGCTGGCAGATTAAAAATATAATTGAATATATCTTCAAAAAACACAACAGCACCATCAGTAATCAGCAGGAGTAGGGCAAAAAGTGTGGAATATTAGAACAAGTTGCTATTATTGTTTATGTATATCCTTTTTCTTTTTTTTTAAAGCATACCTGGCAGCAGAATATTTTTACTCTGTCTGCAATAACCAGTCAAGCAGCTCAGCAAATGCAATGACAACTTGATAAGAAAAATGATGTGTTCAGAGATATAAATAGTTTGAGCACACACTGCTATTTCCATAGATTCAGAGAGGTTAGGAATGTATCTTGCATAACAGGAAAAAATGGTTGACTACTATTGGGCACTCCGCAATACACATCTTAACCATGGGTTTTTTAAAATAAGGAAAAAGAAAAGAAAGGACTTTTTTCCCCATAGGATGTATACTCAGAAGGTCTGCAAATTGTACGTCCTCAAGAGTATGAATCAGAAGCAGAAATATAAGCCTAAGACTTGACAGATACAAAAGTAGCATAAATTGCAGTTAACATTGAATTTGATTGTGGCTTTGTCCCAGTTTCAAAAAAAGGACCAAATGTATCAAAATCGCACAAGGTTTCCCCTTGGCTCACTCTTCACTGTGTTTTAAAGGCAATCTCCAGATCAGGCTTGGGGCAGAATTGGCTGATTATCTGCATCTTTGTTTTACAGTTTCTTGTTTGGATTTGGTCTTAGCTTGAACTTATTGGGATTCTGAGAGGATTGCACAAAGAAAGGTGAGGGAGACCTACATGGACAAAGTTTATTCATGGGATCTATAGTTGATGACATACATTGACTGAAATGGTGAAGTCACCTTCAGGGGATAAACAGAGAGAGCAAGAGAGAGAGAATGAAAAAGGGAAAACTCTCCCCAGTGGCCAGCCAGGAATGAAAACAATTGGGTCTCCCAGATGGGCAATCTCTACTGAATGTCCTCTCCAGTGAAGCAGATAGTCCCTCGTCCATTATGTTACACATGCGCAATCTCCAAGTTGATGGTTCCTGCCCATGGTCCTACTAGCGCTCACTGGAACAAGCTTTGATTGCATGGCAGTGTTGCACACCACTAAATTTTGTGTATACCTAATTTTGAGTAATGATTATTGGGTATTAAAATCGTTAATATGTACTAAAGCCATTCATCAAGTCTTCTTTTCTTCTACTATAAAGTTATACACTAAAAGACAAAAAACAAAAAGCAGGAAAAGGGGGAGAAAGAAAAGAGTTATTCTCACATCAGTGACAATTGTTTTGAGGAGAAACCTGACTAAATCAATGTCTCAGGATTTGCAAGTGCAAGGCCATGAGAACAATGTGCAAAAACTACAGCTTGAGGTATGCAAAGGTAAAAATGTCACAGCAACTCCAGGATGCATAGGTGAAGGTGGCAGAGTGGGGTCACAAGTGAAATGGAAACCCCTCAGCATGAGAAAGGTTAAGACAATCTTCAACATGAGGATCACCCTAAGTCTTCCCTCTGCTTTAATGTACAGTCAAGTGGGCAGTCACCTGCAGAGGGCTATCCTATGTTCTGCCTGCCCTCTGGTCCTCCAGGCATCCCATCTGTCCCCACGGTGATTCACCACCCGCACCTGGTTAGACACGTGATGGAAGTCCACTCTAGGGAGGTCCCAGTGTTACCTAGAACAACAACAGGTGAGAACTGTAGGCAGTCTGAATTTAGGCTCGCTACAAGGGTGATGTAACCATAGGGAGCTGAGTCTTGAGGATGAACTGGAGATGGGTTGTCTCAATCTCAGTACAGTCATAGTAACTCTAATGAAAAAGTCTGTGTTTCTTGACCAAGTTCAAAAAAGGGGCTATTTCACCACCTCATCTGTCTCAGGTTACTCCTCTTGATACATATGGCAGATGGCTAACAATGTCACTGTCCGTATGACTAAGAACAGTTCAAGAACCCCTGCAGGAGCTGCTCTCTGTCCTTTACTGCTACCTGCAATGTGGGTAAACCCATGGAAGACAGGAGTCCCTCTGTCCTCCCATGTAAGCAAAGTCAAAAGGCCTGCTTTGAGGCTTTATCATTCTCCTTGACTTTATCAACATCAGCTAAAGAACATTTAAACCCATACCCTTTCATATCTCTGTATCTGCAGATGGGAAAGAGAAATTATCATGTATCCACTAACAAGTGGAAGCACGTAAACAAATTAGGAAATTTTTGTCACAGGGTCAGATCTTAAGAAGGGGTTAGACCTCCAGTCAAGACACAAGGTAGATGACATCTAAAAACAACCAAATAAACAAAACCTGACCTGGAAGTTTTCTAAACTCACTTGGTTAGATTTCATTATCACTGAATTCTTTAAAGTTTGATAGGAATAACAAGTCTATAATTAACAATTAAAAATATATCTGTATCATCATTGATAGATCAGACTTTATGATAAATAATAAACCTCTCAGTGTAGTCTCTTAATCCCATCAAGCATCTGCAGGTTCGTGATAAGGAACAATATTGGGCTCTGGGAGATTCTGTTTCAAGAGAGTTCCTAGAATGATGAAAGAAAGATTAGATGGAAACAACTACAGGCAAGTTTTCAGTTCTTGTCTCATCAAAAGTACTCTTTTCTCAACAAAGTAATACATCATCTAACAACATTGTATTGTATGCTATTAGCAGGTTCCTAGGGGATATTACCATTTTCCCGTAACAATTTTAGAAAGGTTAAAGAAAAATACATCTTGGAAGAAAACTTCGGTTTCCTTTTATGAAACCAAACAAGCATAAAAGCTTGTGAATGATGTTTCCTCTTGTCCAGTCATGGAGAGTCATGGCATCATTCAACCTATTTTAAATCTTGACCTTGATGAGGCAATGAAGAGCAGGGTGGGAAAAAATTAAACTCTAAACTAAGATTGACCTACTTCTTTCAGCCACAGACATGAGGACTGCAAGCTTTAAAGAGTTCAGTCAGACATTGTCCTTATTTTTACATCTGCTACATAGCATAACTGAGGATAAAACACAAGCCTGCCATGGGAAAAGCAAACCAGCAACCAAAATAAAGTAAGTCATTTCCAAAAATATTAAAAGTGCCCTGAAGGAAATCAATATGTGAAATGCACCTTATGAAGAGAAAACATAGGTGTCTTTATTTTGCATTATTAACAGTAAATATTTATAACACAGCAACATATCAGTTGTACTAATGGGAAATTCATTTGAAGCATTCTGCACAAATATTGAAAAGGCACAATTCTGCCCTAGTAAGCCTTTTGTCACACAGCCACAGGCATGCTGAAAAAATGTATTCAGAGTCAAGGGCAGAGTGATATATCCTATTTACCAAAATGAACCATGTGTTGTCCTTCAGAAAATTCACAGTTCTGATCTAAATCCTTTCCCACTGATGTAATTAGCAACAGAGTCAGACCAACGAGCGTTGAGTCAGACCAATGAGCGTGCTTGGAAAATCTACCTGTAGTTACAACTATAACACTGCAATAAGGCATTTCTGAAGTACAAAGAATGAGAATTTTTTGGCTTTCACATGAAGGTCATATTATGTTGTTGGAAGTGGAAGCGTACGGCTCACTCTGTATCTAATCCAAGCTGAGTGTTTCTCTGGATGACCTGCAGAGCGGTCTGGCAAAAGGTAGCAATGCGGATTCAGTGACCAAAAGCACCATTCTTCCTTCTCCATGCAATCCTCTGTACCTATCTTTTATGGAATAAAATATTACATCCAAGTTGCTAGATGAACGCTACAGATTACCCACATGGTCTGACAGAGATTGAAGGCAGTCTTTGCTGTGCAGAACCCAGAACAGGCTTGGATTCCTGTAACAATGTCATAGCCTTGGATCTCAGGTGTGTTTCCTCACTGCTTCTGGAAAGGTCTGACCCAGAACTGTCCACTGTCAGTGCCAAGACTTGCTCACTGATACTAGGCTGTGGAAACCAAGTCGCAATGGTGACTGTGCTGGAGAAGCAGAGAGGCAACTTGGAAGGCAGAAAGGAAATCAAGGTGCTCAGCTGAGAAGAAAGGACCATGTCTGATACCTCAAAACCTAATGTTGTGGATAGTTGCACACAAGCTGTTGTTGTCCTGTCATTGTGAAAACAGGAAAAAGGTAATTCATATAATATCAATGCCAGCTTGAGAGACAGCAAGGAGAACAGGCAGGAATTGTTTCTCATTAATCACCACTGCAGTGTATAACACAACAGTTCTCTGCTTCTTCTCTGTGACAATCTCAGAATAAAAGGCCAGGATGACAGGTTCACCCCCCTATTTCCATCTTGATTCTTTAGTTATTCTTTCATTAGAGAAATATCAAGCATAGCAGAACTCTTCTTCACATTGTTCAGCATCCAATAGGTATCATCCTTTCCTGGAAGCAAGAGAGTAGCTGGCCTAGGAGGTGGTGGAGAAGAATACATCCAGTTTATTCGCAATCATTGTCTTCCTTTTACAAGACAAATTCTGAGCTTTTTCTAAACCTGAAGGCACCTTCTGCAATTTGTTTATATGCCCTTAAAGAAATGGAGGAGAGGAGAGGAGAGGAGAGGCGAGGCGAGGAGAGGAGAGGGGAGGAGCTCCAAACCAAGCTGCTTAGAAAGGATCACTCAGTTTTAATGACACCATGTGATATGATGATGAGAGATTAACTATCTTTTGGCATCATCACCTTTGGTTCTCCCTGAATATATTTTTTTTTTCTTAAATACATCATTTATTTTTCTCCTCTGCCTCTGCCAGAGCAATGCTTTACCATTAGTGAAGCAAATGAATAGAGAAAACCCATCTCTGCTAAACCAAATGGAAAAAAACTTTATTTCACTTCCTTGGATCCAGGATGTCACCTAAAGAGCCAGGTCCTGAGTAAACAAGCAGCGTATGCTGCTTTCATCCAGAAGCTGAATAGACTGCAAACTCCATTGCCATAGTCTGCAGCACAAACGCCCTGTGCAGCAACCGCAGAGTGAGATACAGCATTATTTTTATAAAGGATAGACACAACTGAAAAACACCTCCAAATATAAGCTGGAATTAATGGCATTCAAAGCAGATTTTAGCAACATGGCAGGAACACCACAGAAGACAGTGTGAATATTAACAGATGCACATTAAGCACACGGCCTACCCACGCACTGAGGGTGCCTGTAATGGCTAATGATACATTTCTAAGATGGGTGAGACAGAGCATGTGAAATTATCTGAACAACAGGAAAGGTGTGCTCTAAAAAGGAAATTATTCCTGTGACCCAAGAACACAGAAGGAAAAGGACTTCCATTTTTTATGGGTTGAAATCAGAGAAGCTCCTTTAACTTCAGGGGAATGACCCCATAAGATGAAAGTTGAAAGTCTGGACTGGCACTGCCAAAGGATAGTATTGGTCTGAGGATGTGCTCTTCTCCAAGAGAGTTTCAGAAATGGTATTTTTCATTGTAGCTACGCAATTTGTGTTTCATCATATTAAGACCTCAATTAACATGTTTGTTGCTGCACACTTTTGTAAAACTGAGCCAAATAATTCCCAAGAAGGAATAGATACATCAGAATTTTACTACCATAGTCATTGAGACAGAACCTCCTGTAAGAATAAAGCAAACTTTGAATGAAATTGCAAGAAAGAAATGTTTTGTCCAAACCAAACCAGAAACTTTTTTATGCTTATATCCTGTTCCTTTTTAGGAATTTATATGTACCACTAGGAAAGTGTTACATCTTGACTTAAAAATACGGTATGCTTTCTCTTTTATTTGTCAGGAATACCTGTAAAAGTCAACAGCAAACAATCATTTGGCAGTCAGTTTGGCTGTAGGGATCAGCACTGTGTTGGCAAGTGGGTAAACAAGGTGGACTGTCAAAATCTAGTCCTTCCCTCTCATTGATTTTATGAGTTCGTATGAGTAGAAGACAAGGTTTTCACTTTTTCACAATGACAGGATGATGGTTCCAGACGCGTGCAGTTCAGCTGTCTCAGCTCATCATATGAAGCCATCCTTTGTAACCACACACAGACTCTGAAGTATGTACAATGAGGATGTATTGGTCATTTTCTGAGATGAAGGATCATATAACAACAGCTGGTGTGGCTAGAATCAAAATTAATTTTCATCCAACCTCAGTGCAGTAGAAACCTGGGAAAACAGTTTTTCAAGGTTTGTAACTACTTGGAGTCTCCTTCAGTTCATAAATACCTGAAATGCTTCTTTAGGGTCTTGTTATAATCTCCCTGTAAGGAGAAGCTCATTTATGTTGTTCACTGCTATTAAGTCAACAGGCACAAATGAGCAGCATAATGCCAGAGGGGAAAAAAGAAACAAAACAACACTAACATTAACACCAATAGGAACACTAACACTAACAAACACTAACACTAATGCTAACACTAACACTAATAATCCCACATGAAGATGTTTAAACAGATAGGGATAGCTGACCTTTTCTGAATATTTTATTAAGCTGCTTTGTCATTTTATTGTCCTTTCTTTTTTGGATCAATCCCAAAGGAACTTCAAACTGAGTTTAAACTGCATTTATACTGTTTAAAATGAGGATCTACATCAGAACAGCAGGGTCATGCAAGATTAACACTCTTCCATTCTCACACTGAACTATGCTCATATTTATTCTTGTCCTGGTTTCAGCTGGGAAATAGTTCATTTTCTGTCTAGTAATTGCTGTGAAAAGAATGTCAATAATGCATATTGTTTTAGTTGTGGTTAAGCAATGTTTATACTTTTCAAGGACTCTTTTCAGCTTCCCATAGAAGCTGAGAAGGAGCACAGACAGAACAACAGAATGGCCAATGGCATATTCCATACCACAGAAATCATGCTCAGTATATAAATGGGGGTTGGCTGCGGGGTGGGAATCCACAATCACTGCTTGAGAAGGTACCAGTGCATCAGATGGGGACAGTGACTTGTGTTGTCATCATCATCATCATCACTATTGATATTGCTGGTATTGTTATTACAATTGATATTTTCGTTTTCTGTTATTATTCTATGAAACTGTCTTTATCTCAATCCATGAGTTTGGGTTTTTTCCCTTTTCCCCTCCTTTTCTCCCTCTTTTCCCTTCCCTTCTGGAGGGAAGGGGGAGAACTGTGTGAGCGGTTAAGTGGTCCTAGCTGCCAGGTGGGGTTAAACCACAACGATTCACAAGAATGAAGGTTATTTTTGAAAGCAGAGGAAACCTAGGCTGTATTTTTAAGCCTCATCAACTTTTAAAGCCAGTTAAACTTCTTCCTGTCTTTGTATTCCACAGCAGAAGTTTGAAAAATTTCTAGCCATTCCTGTCTCCTTCTGGTTGGGTTGGAAGGACACAGAATCATGCTAGAAAGTTTCCCTGATCAATGGAATCCTTGTACACTGCTTAAACAAGAGCGAAGCTTTGGGAATGGTCTCTGGCTGTAGCTTTGGTCCTGGGGTTATTGTTTGTTCTCTTAAATCCAGAATTCCACATTTCCTGTGCATATTTTATGGTGTCCCTGTTTTTTTTTAAAGGAGTTGCAAGTAGGGTTAGTTTTTCATGAGAAAAAGTAAAATAAAATATGTAAAATGGCAGAGGATGCATTATTATTTGTTTTGATGATGGAGGTCTGCATTGTGTGAAGCAAGAAGCTAGTCTGTACTTGGATATTTTTGGCCCTTAGAAATATCTCTCTGTCTGCAAGTTATCAAGTCTGAAGTATCTCATCCCCCATCCCATTCCTATTCCTTTTTCTTCCCACTGTTTCAATTCATCAGCTATTTCAAAAGCTGTCCCTGCTGTATTTGTTACATTTAATATCTGCAAGAAGCCACTTACGGGAAGGCGTTCACTACTATTAGAAGGAGAAAAAAACCCACCTTCTCCCATTTCTATTAACAAGTTTAAAACAACCTATTTAACTTTTCTGTCTTCAATTTTTTTTAACCTTTTTTTTTTTTTTTCTAATTTAGTTTGCCTCACATAACCTTTTCTTTAGTGTATTAGCTACAGCAACTCAGTCTGGAGAGATACACGAGATACACATATACTCAGTGTCTGAGGGCTTTTATACCCTCCAGGATGGAAATTCACTATGTAATTTTAACCTAATCAATAGGAATACAAGATTGAAACTACTGCTAATTGACTGAACAGAATTGAAATTCAGCGAATGTCATAATGTCAGTTTAGTCATTCAAAAGTGTCTCATTGACTGAGAAGGGGGGTTGTCTGAGGAGGGTGCCTGAATGAGAGGTTACTCAAGAGTCATGGTCAGGTGTGCCTCGGGAATTGCGGGATAAAGACAAGGCATTCGCTTGAGTCAAGCTGCCTCATACGTTGTTGCAAAGTATGTTGGCTATTTTTCTTATCAGAAAAAAATGCGTGTGTGGTTAAAAGACTGGCCTCAAAACATAAAGGAAGTCAGTGATAGATGGAATAATAGAATAGAAATTTATTTTCACTCATTTCTATCCTGTTCCATTTGTATCTTTCATAAGAAGGTGAAAAATTTTGTCCTTTGGTAAGAAAGTCGTGAGTACTCTTGTGGAATAAAAGAGCTGAGTATCAGAGTACTTGCTCGTTGAAAAAGGTTTTACAACTTCTTGCTTTTGGTAATGACTATTTCAGCATCTAATAAATCTACCTAAATTCATCATCATCAAAGTAGTCTAGATTTCTCACGAGTACTCCATGAATGCAGATGGTTTCAATCAATCAAAAATTTATTGAAAGTCCGTAGGTTTTCTTACGGGTGAGAATTAACTCACAGACAGACGTTTAGCAGTAGCTAACCAGCAGTTAAACACTTAGGATATGTTAGGTGGGGTATTAACTCTTGCAGTGGCTTTTTCAGAGGAAACCTTCACCGCAACTTTGCAGTTTAAGAATGGTATTTATGTAATGCAATACACTGAAATTACTTGGGGTTTTCATACCCCTTCTCCACCAATGTTTTTATACCTCTGGGTAAAATTCATAGTTGATCTCTATGTGGAAACTTTATGATGCAAATCTTATGGGGAGAAGCTTATACCCTGTAGGGATATACGTCATAAACTTATCTTATAGTTTCTCCAGCTGACATGCTCATAGAAAATAGAATAACTGCTGGGCACGCATTATTTTTCAGATCTTGTATATTCAAAAGACCATCTGTTTTTTTCAAAATATATCAACGGATGTAGTATGAGGGAGTACTTCTGCCTACAAACCTGGTTTTGTCAATATCCTCAGATGACATTGGATACCAGTGCAATTCTCCAGTGGAATAAATATAAAATTTTAAACTATTTAATTTTTTTTTGTATTTACCCAGAAATCTTTTTGTTGTCTGTAGCTTCACTTTGACCACTGATGGTGCTAACCCTTATAGACACTATCCTCCCTTTACTACAGACATCTGAGGCAAGGTCAATGAAGCCTACATCAGTCATCTAATATGATGAGGGTATGCTACATTTAATAAACTTAATAAAAGTTGATAGAAAACCATTTTCTTGAAAGTTTGTTTCAGAACACTCTTTTAATCTCCCTACAGTTCAGTAACCTATACAAGCTTTTTTTTAATCTTTACCTACAGAGAACGACATGAAATCATCTTTTTCTTTGATGCAGCCTCCTAAATCCATCCCCTTTTTGATTGGCAGTTAGTTCCCATGACATGAATTGTGCTGCAGGCACGGTGCCCACAGCCTACTTTACATCTGCCTTCATTCAATTCCCTTAGTCATTCTCTGGCATGAGCAATTAAAAGGCACATATAACCTTGGTTGCATTTCTGAAAGATTTCCTGATTAAGGTTGTTATTAATTTGGCTAAAGATAAGGGCGATGGCTCCAGAATAATAACACTACACACATTTCACTTAAACTAAGGTTTCTTAATCAGGACTGGCTTTGAAAGGGAATGAGAGAAATAGATGAGGTGAAAACAGAAAATAGAAAATAAATGGGGGAAAAATGCATCTTTTTAGCTCAGATTTCACACCATCTACATTTCAGCCTGTAACTGAGGTATGTACATAAAATAGAAGTGAAATCACTCTCAACTTCTTCCAGTTCAGGGGAGAAAAGCAGATGCTTTCAAAAAGTAGGAAGCCCGAATCAAACATTTGTCTATGCTATAGGTTCTTGTTGGAATTTCCCTGTTCTTCGCTCTTACTTCCCTTTTAATCAGTGCTTTCACTTTCCAAAAAGCTACAAGTTAAAGGCTTTTCTTTACCTATAAGGACTTTATTTTTTTTAAAGAATGATAATGCTGATGAGTTAGACTTTCAGAAGTAATTAAAGTGTGCAACTTGACCAATATCATTCTGAGATATTACATAAATTTGTTAATCTGTTGCATTCTCTGAGTATTTTTTGAAGGCAAATGTCATCTCATAGGTCGCTATGCAAATTGGTGATCATCAAATTTTCATGGTATTTATCTGCTTCTCAGAAGAGTAACTAGAATGGTTTAAATTCCAACAAACAGCTAATATGGTCAGGGGGACAAATTGTTCTGACAATCAGTCAGAAAGTTGCAATGTTTTCCAAAATTCAGGGGGAACTGGTAAAGATGTAGCCCTGGATGCCAAATACTGATCATTCTTGTCACTTCTTCTCCTAGGAAAAATGAGATTTACTGCAGGTTTAGACCCAGATTTAGACCCCAACATAACTGTAGACTCCTGATCCAGCTAAAGATGTGTTGGCCTAACTTGTCTGGGCAGCCAGCGGAAAGGAGAATGAACGCGAACAACATGTTTACTCGGGCCTTGGACCTGAGTGTAACCAAACAATTTCATGTTTCCTTAAACAATTTTATCATCCTTTTTTACCTCAAACACAACATCCTTCTTTTCATATGCATAATTCTCATCAGATCTATCAAGAGAATACACAAAGAATACAGGTCTGCAATACGGCAACTGCTTGAGCGCGGGAAGGCAATGCAGCTTCCAGGCTAGAAGCTGTGTGATGAATTTAGCGATAAGTATAAATATGATTTCCATCATGGTAGAGCTCTTATTTGCATAGAAAGCAAAGCAGGGGATTCAATTTGTATACACAAACAATTTGATTACCTTGTAAGAAGAAAAAGAGCCACAAAAATTAAAAGGGTTGCAGAAAAAACCTTCCAGTAGAGACTTGATGCTGGGAAGCTATAGAGATGAAATGACTCTGGTCCATGTCCTTAAAGGGAAGGAAATACGGGATGTGATGGGAGGGTCTAACACAGCAGAGGGAGCAGAATCAGAATCAAAGAGTGGAAGCTGAAGTTTAACATTTGTGACAGTGGAGGTGAGTAGCTTATGGTGAAGAAAAAAAAAAAAGAGAAAAATGGAAGTGGTATCCTCACCACTTTCAGTGCTGCGTCAATGCTTTTGTGCAAGAGCTGTCTTGATGAGATCGATGTAAGAGTCCACGGGTAGAACTTGCTGGCCTGCAACTCAGAGGAAGTCAGAGCAGATGATCTAATGGTTTCTTCTGGTCTTAAAATGAGTGAGTCTGTCATCAAGTGCATTCTAATCGTAAGCACCACAGGCAGTGAGTGCTGACGACCATGAATTTTACAGAAGTAGAACGTGTTGTTCTTGTATTGGGCCATCATTGTACAATACATGAAGGAATAAGAACCAGATCTGTGATTTAGGCCACAAAATAGAGCATAGAACAGAGACATAAAATTGAATGAAGTCCATTTTTTGTAGAGTTTTTTCTAAAACAAAGGAATTGTTTTCAGCTGATGGGCAGGAAAGTCACCCTCTGAATGCCGGTTTGGGGGCAGCCCTGTGAGCTGCACATTAGCCTGATGAGCTGCTCTCCAGACCGTTGATAAGAATCCTGTTCTGGGGATTTCACATGACAGCTCATGTGGCACGGCTCTTCCCATCACTCACCCCGGTGCATAAAAAGCATGGCAAGGACAGAAATGATTCTCAGGGAAGAACTGCTCATAGGCTGCAGAGAAACCACTTTACCTCACATTTTATAGTTTCGAAAGTAAGTTTATTGACCTAGATTTGCAAAGACTGCATCCCCTCTGCAAAAACATACTCTGTTTGTTCCCTGGTAATATGTCCTCACAACATCCCTTTGATGATTCTCGTACTGCTGTTCAGTCGTATTAGTATTCAATTCCGATCCCTAGTTATGTTAGCAGATGAAGGGATGCACACAGACAGAACACATTTGTTTAGCAATGACTTGAAAAGGTTTTTATTAGCTGGAATTTTGAAAGTATCCTTTTGTACAGTATTTCAAGTGTTAACTAGCAACTCTGGGACCAGCAGCAGCTGTTGGTTGATTAGCTGCTCTGCATCAAGAACATCTTGGTTCATGGTTTTTTTCCTATGAACTGCCTAATAGTCCTATAGATAGGTGTGTCTGTAATTACTATAATTAATATGAGATAACTAATTAACAGTGCTGTAGGAAGTACACAATCAAATTAATGTTCCTATGGTAATTTGGGAGAGAATGAAGATGTTCAGAGCAGGGAGATCATCACATTTTTCACCCCCAGTAGTGTTCTCCTATCACTTGGGCAACTTGCAAGATGGCAAGCTGTGGTTAAAGCCCTGGACAATAAAACAGAGTGTTTGGGCTGGGTTTCTATCAGAACAAATACAAAGTTAATAATTCAGGGTGGAAATCTGAAAGCACTCTCCAAATCTGCTCAAATACACAAAATAGCTTTTTTAATTTGGTGCAGGTTTGGCCCGTGTAAATTTTTCAACTGGTTTAGCCTGGCATTTAGTACTCACTTCAAAATGATGCTAAATCCTTTCCTGGCAACTCCCTGCCTGCTTTGGAGTCATGGTAGGTATTGCTGGGTATATTCTCACCCTTACAGACCCCCCGAATGAGAACCTTATGTCCAAACTACTGGAGGCAAATAAGATTAAAGAGGCTTTTAAAAAATGTCAAGAAAAAATATACCGAGAGTATGACTGGTCAATATTTTCCCATCAAAACTTTTTTCTTCCGTCATGCTCTGCTGTTGTCCTCAGAGGCACAAATACAGCAGTGCCTAGGAGATATAATTTTGCTAGTAAGTCTGCCCAATAATATAGAAGTGAAGGCTGGGGCAATGAAAAACTGTTCCCATAATCCTAAAAGGTTAGCTCAGGCACGGAGAGATTAGTGTTAGACTGACCTTAAGTAAACCATTTCTGCTTGGCTGGTAAACTAAGACTTTTTGTTTTGATCTTATTTTGATCTTATCTTTGTTTTGAAGTATTCCCATAATCTTTTCCAAATCACAGTGATTTGGGGTAAGATTACTGAAGTTCCTTGAGGGGGAGTGAAATAATCTAGGTTTCCAAGGAAAATCTACATGAACATGAAATAGTTTTCAGTTATTTTTTCAGAAGTGCAAGCTAAAAACCCATCATGCTTCTCAATTCATTCATTACAGTGAACAACGGTAATTTACAGCCTTCTTTCACAGTTGTGATTTTATACAAGTTCAGAAACAGGCCTTTGAAAGTTTATGAGAACCTAATAGCTTCTCGACATTATGGCGTATAACAAAAGGCAGAGAGGCATAATCATTTCCATGTGAGTAAAACACTATAGTGGCAGCATTGACACTTTGGCCAGGACATGCACCCTCACTGCAATCAGCTATGTTTTGTTCTAATGTGACTTTAAGACATGAATGGAATAGATTCACTGAATTTTTCACATTCAGCACATATTTCCCCACCATCCTCATCAATGCTATAATAATTGGAGTTTGTCACTGGTACTTGTATGTCACCTATAGCCACATTACTTCTGGCAGACAGTTTTCATGATATCTGGTCAAGTGTCTAAGAGATGGTCTCAGATACATTTATCAAAATTTGATCTCATGCAAAACTATGTTTTCTCTGAAGTTATAAAGTCTTGACTTTTTTTGCCTGTGAATTCTAAGGAGATTAGTAGACATGGTTGAAACATTAAAACCGAGATTCATCCCATGTATAAACATATTTTCATTTTGGAGCATTTGCTGAAGAAAGAGTGAGATTTTTTGTTCTCTTTATTCTTTTTTCTTTTCTTTTTTTTTTCCCCCTCAGAGAGGGTAATTTTTGTGAAATATGACGTGTCCAAAACTCACAGTTTTTCCTTACAAAGTATCACTAGTTTCTTTGAGATAGCTACAGAATTTTGCATTACTAAATCTTTCCCTCATTTTTACACATTTGAAGCTTTTAAATGTTTATTTCACTTGTTTAGAAGTACGCTACAAGAAGACTGGGACTAAAAGCAAACACAGCATTTCTGTACCACACTCTCAATTCAAAATGAAATGAAATTAAGAAATTGCTAACCTACATCTGACCATCCCAGAGGAAAAGAAGGAGAGGAGGCTGGAATGTTTCTCCAAAGCAAAGTTGAGGACCGAAGACAAAAATTGTTCAGCATAATAATTACAGCTTCATATTTCCTTCCAGATCGCATTGCAAAACTGAATTTCGAGGCAACAAAACAAGAAGGAGACTAGAGGAAGCATAAAATAGTTCACAAACCAACAAGTTGTCGTACCATGAGACCACCAAACAAATGTTCTGTTTATTCGATGCTGATTTGGGGTCAGATTCTTCTTTTGAGCACTCAACCACAAAGACAAGGGAAGGGAAGCCCACAGAAGCCAGTTGTCTTTTTTTTGGAAGTTCTCTATCACCATCTGCTGGAAGGAGTGTCTCATTGCTCTGGAAAGAAGTAGGTAAAATAAAGGTATTGGCTATTTTTAAGATAGAAACAAGTTTCTGAACACTCTACTTGCTGAACTACACCGATCTAATAGTGATTTGTCTTTAAAATCGTTATCACTATTCTGTTACCACTAGGAAGTTAAAAAAAATAATTTTTCATTAATTCTTTTTCACAGTTTATTATCATAAAGTAATGTATACATGACATATAATAAATATAATATAATATCACATTATAAAATAAGATGTATTCTATAATTAATAACATTTCATTAACTGTGACCAAAAATAATTCCATACTCCAGTAAACAACACATTACTCAATTTTAAGAGGAAAATTTCTGTCAGCTCTCATTAACAGTTGGCTAGTTCCATCTTCCTGAATGGCTGATGCTCCCCATAGTGCTCACCAGAGCTGATAGTATTTTGGAAAATCCAAGCCAGGAGAAATTCTCTAAATTTTGCCCCAAACGGGGAGAAGAGCAAGATGTTCTATTGTCAGAGAAAGAGAGGTGCTTGAAAATGTGACTGAAAATATTTCAAAGATAAAAGGAGCAACTTGTGCTCCCTGATCACTAGGAATAGGACAAGAAATAAGAAAGCTCTAACTTGCAAATTAGGGAAAGTTTTCTAATGAGAAGAGAAGTCAATCCCAATAGACTGTTGGCAGATGCTACAAAATCTCCTTCACAGGGGGCTTTTGAGACCAGGTTAAACAATTATCTATCAAGAACTAGATAGTTACTGTTGATGCTGTATTGAAGGTGACAATATCTCAGATTGTTTTCAGTCTTTCTTCTGGGATTTTATTCATATTGAAGTCTGTCATGTCTTAAAGCACTGGTCATAACAAAGACTCAAGACACCACTCATCCTGTAAGCTGGCTTCCAAAATTAAAATATAACCATCAAATTCAATGTTTATATCTGTCAAAGTCAACATTATCATGGAAATCCTGCAATGATCTGCACCAGAGCAGTAGATAAAAATCACAGGTATTATTTAGAGACAACAAGTTTAACTGAAGAGATTGCTTTGTGTAAGACAAAGAATGGAAACCAAAGTTGAATTAACTTTAGCTCTAGATGTCACAAAGCCAATCAGATCTGTCCCGAGGGGAAGAATGGTTTCTCCTTCCCTAATTCAGAAGAAAATCTAGAACCTCAGACACTTAAGTCCAAAACACAGGAAATAAATTGTTAAATTTGGAAGCATTTGGGGTGTAGGATATTCCCTGTAAATTGCATAAATAACTTTCTGTTTATGGAGACTGACCAGGGAAACCCAGTGGCAAAGGCACAGGGTTGTGCAACTGCAGAACAGCAATAGGAAGGCCTGGAGCCTGTTTTTCTTCAGCTCTTCATTTTGGATATCTAATAGTAGTTAAATCTGGTTATCAAAGTTGTTTCAGCACCACAACAGATCTTTTCCACAAGGCCAGCAACTTTCGTGGCTGAAGTTATGTGAAAAATCTGACACCAATTCATAAAGTTTCAGCTGTCCCGAACTTTATTTTTCAATAAGCAATAACAATATTAAAAAACAAACAAACAAAAAAACCCCACACCAAAACACACACACGCAAAGCCCCATGCATTTATGATATCTCTTCTGTGCTCACAAGTTTATTTTTAATTCATTGCCTAAAGAGCACTTCAATGTGAAAATATTTTAATTATTGACTGAATTTTATTACACTAACGACATTTAGCTATTCTGAAAGCATTGCTGGAGGAGTTTATAATGGTGCATGATAAACTGACAGAGAAAGGTCAAGTAAACAGTAATACAATAGTAGTACATCAACAGCTTTTATTCAGCATCAAAACAAACTGCTGTCTTTTTTACACTGAATTCATTTCTTCTAAAGATGGGGTGACCAATGTGTTTAAGAAAGAGTTACTGGAACAAATTGCTTCCCTCAAAATTTTGCAGAAGTAGAGATGCTAATGGCTATGTGTGAGTTCTTCCAAGTCTTCTCCCTCAAAGCGTCTATAAAAACCCCAGCAGATGATCATCAAAGAGCACTCCTCCTCACAGTAACAATTATTATGTCTTTTGGGAACATTACCACTGTCTAAATTTAAGGACCTAATTGAAACGCTTTGCTTAAATATAGGTGTTATGTATCACAGCCAGAGAGTGTCTGAGAGTGTGCTTTCTCCAGCTCCTGCTCCAGGAGGGTTTCTGTATACAAAGAGCCTGTGGTATCTGCCATGTTGGGGTTTTGAATACTGTAGGTTGTATGCTTTTGTTTCGGCAACTGACCTGAGGTCTTGGTGTCTACACGCAGGTGTTTCTATACAAGGTATGTATCCGCAGAGGGGTAAACTGAGGCAATCCCTGGGTTTCTTTGATGATATTGACCAAAACTTCATCAGCTATACTGGACGTTGGACACCCAGAAAGCCGGTAACTTCCACACATAGACTCTAAATGAAGGTGTCTGAAGGACTTGATTCAGTTGCCTACGCAAGGGCATCTAGTGCCAGTTGAAATATTCCCGGGTGTTTTGCCTGGCCTGCCACTGGTGCTCTGGTGAGCACTGGTCTCTCAAAGGTCAGTTATCACATTGGTCACTTCCCTGTGGATGCTATCAGTGGCTGTGGCTTCTCAGGTGGCACCTAGACGTGAGCCCATAATTTTGGCTTCAATCTCACCTCAGCTGAGCACAAAGTTCATTCATGTATGTCAGTAGCCTAAGATCCTGTTAGACTCTACTCTAGAGGTTGTCTGAGCAGTTCCTATGGGCAATACCTCCTAAAAATCTTGAACGCCTAAAATAATCTCCTAAAACAGATTATCCTTTGGGATACTTATTTCCTTCCATTGATTACAGTGGAAAGGATACCAAGAACACATTTCTTTATAAGCTTTGACAAAAGTTATACCTTCAACACCTCACACAAACCCCTACAAAAAACAGTCTCTCCTGCAAAGGATGTACATAGCATATTTAACATTTTCCTGATATCTTAACAGGTACATTATTCTCATTCTTTTGTTTGACATGCATAAATGCATTGGTTAGGAGAGCTGAAGAAAAAAATCACAATTTTTTTTTCCAAAAATTTCATCCCACAAAGGCATATGCATCCCGTAAAAGAACGAACATGTTTATTTAACCACTTGGGAAAAGGGAATGGTAACAGCACCTCCATTGGTGTTTTTTTCGTAAGGGAAAAACCAAATAATGTGCAATTAGACTAAAAAAGTGTCAAGGTTCGGGCTGGGCTGGCCACTAAAACCAATGAAAGATGCTCTCTTTTACTTATCTCCCCTTGAGAGAAGGAAGAGCATCTCCCTTCAGGGAGAAAAGGATGAGAGAGAAAAGAAACTAAACTACTTTAATGAAAATATTAATAAAATAATAAAAATAAAGTGATGATATGTATTCAATACATACAAGACCATATCGAGCTCCCAGGATGACGATCACGTCACCGGCAGGCACTGGGAAAGCCCCAGACTGGCCTCACTGACCGATGGGAGCTGGATCATGGATCTGGATTCAGGAATGCAAGGATCAGGATCAAAGGCAGATGAACAGACAGAGCTTTCCTCAGACACTGGCCATTGAAGAAAGAGGGTTGACCCTTTGATCCCTCAGCTTTATACTGAGCATGATGCTGGTAGGATGGCATGTCCCATTGGTCAGTTGTGGGTCGCCTGTCCTGTCCGCTTCTCCCTACAGGTGAGACCCCTCTACACTTTTCCGCTTCTGACCCTCCAATGGGGCATATAACAAAGTTAGCTGGCCTTGGGTATTGTAGTAATAAGTAAAAGCAAGAGCCTCTCTGCATACCATTCTGTGACATAAATTATAAATGTCAGATCTTATCACTCTGTAAGTGGACTACTGTCTTAAAAATACGCCATTAATTTCAGAGAGTTCATCTAGTTAGAAGAGGTTTAGCTGAAAAGCAAAATTACTGAAAAGAAAATTGGTCCAGTTTTACTTCAAACCAGGACAAAAAGACATGTCAGGAACTTGCTGATATGTCCTGCTTAGGTTTCCTGAATAGGCAGGTAAGATTATGTGTTTGATTTTTGGCATAGTTTCTGATGGAGTGTTAGGCACCATCTTATTAAATATTTCTAGGAAAGTTGTTTGATCCGTTGTCCTAAAGATATCTTATTTCTTTTCTCAAACAACCCATACCATTTCCTCTGTGGAAGATGCAGATTTATAGCAGTACAAACCACCTAGGCGACTAACAAAGATTTATACAAGGAAGTTTTAGACATCTAATATTGGAGGAACGTAAATCACGTTGAAGGCTGGTGTGTTGTCTGTGCAGGAGAACAGCAGGGGATTTTGTGAGTTCAGGGGATTTCTGCTTCATGATGTCACTCTTCCCTTTTTCTCTGAATTAGCAGAGGTCATATAACTAGCAGCTATGTCGATTCACAAGCTGTTCCCTGCAGTTAAGACTTCGGTGGGTTGCTATCTGTTGCCCATCTGTCTTCTGCTTGTCTTTGACAGACTGGCCCACTAAGGTTGAAGGATATTCCTGGTACAAAGCAGTATGTTGCTCGAGTAACATTATCCAGCAAAATATATTCATGCTTTGCTTTAAAACAGAAATGAGCCCTTTGATGTAAACTAAACACATGCAGAAATGCTTTGGTGGGTTGCGGAGAACACTCACCGTACAGTGATAATGAATACCTGGGTTCATGAGCAAATACCCTTGTTTGCATGTGAATGCAGCTGTTTCCCATAATATTCTCCAATTATTTCTCTGCATGAGCAACAGTGCAAAGAGGAATCAAAACCACAAAGCACCTGTTTGAAATCTGAATGAAAGTTTGCCAGAAATGTTTTTTAGTATTTACTCAATTCTACCCTGAGTGAACAAATGCCGATGAAATACTGTTGGGTATTTTTGGTTGGTTGGTTGGTTGGTTGTATTCTTTCCATGAGTTCAAATACCAACTGGATAATTTAAAGGAAGAAGAAATCCAATTTTTTAGAGTTTTGGGGGTTTTGTTTTTGTTTGGTTTTTTTGTTGTTGTTGTTGTTGTTTTGGGTGTTTTTTTTAATGCATGAAATCACATCCTATAGCTCAAGAATTGTGAGAACCAGAGAGTACTGGAGCCTGGGAGAGTACTCTGGGAAAATATCACGACACCCTTAACCACCTCTTAGACTCTCTTTATGATCCACCTTCCTAGATACACTCATAACACAAGGTGCGGTACTGCGTGGGTGTTATAAACAACTCAGTCCAACCCCTTGTGTAAGGAGTGGCTATCTACCTTTGGCCACTGTTGGAGACAGGAGGGTTGGCTTGGAGGATCTTTGGTCTGACTCAGTACTACTGTCATTATACTCAGTCATTTAGTTTTCTTTAATATTTAGCAAACAAAAAATCTGTCTTCCATCCAAAGTCTCCCATTATTCATTGACATGGGACTCAGTCCCTCAAACTCTCAATGTGCAAACCTGAGTTACATCAGAGTTAGATCACATAGGCTGAGTTCATCCCTTCTGCTAAATTTCCGAACTGTCCTCTGAAAGTACCTCTTTATTGACTGTGGAGGTTGTTTAAGGACTCCATTCAACCAACTAAGCATAAACATCTAATGACCCTGGAGATGCTGCAAGCTCTCTGTGAAAGCCACAGATCGCTGGAGGACACAACCCCCGAACTAACCAGGGAACTCGGTCCTCCAGGACAAGACACAGCTGGTATCAAATGGCTCATGGCTGAATCAAGACCTAAATGACTAGCATTAAACAGACACCTAAAGTGAGATTCATCTCAGCAAATGTAGACTTTGCCAACGTAAATATTTACATGAAAACTAAGTACCTAGGTTGTTTTCCAGCCAAAAGAATTAAACCAACATTTTAGCCCACATCATAAAATAGATATCTAAGATATTGGGTGAACTGAGCTGAGTCAAACTTCATAGAAAACAGTTTCTTTCCAGAAATTTGTAAAGAAAACTCTCCTTCACATACAGGCACCTTTTTAAGCATCCCACCATTAAACTATAAGAAAGGTTTTCACATTTTCTCAGTTCCTTACTTAAAATTGGGACATCACGTTTACGTGCATCCCAGGTTACATGTCAGGATTTTGGAGACCATGAGGCACATAGCAAACCTTCACAGGCTGCTTGAGTAAATGCCCTTTGGTTTTCCCAGAATTGCAAAATACTCTGTGGATATGGCTCATCACACTCCTGTTGGCTTTTGAAGGTAACCTTCATCAAAGGGTGACAGTAGAGACCTTTGAGGCACTCTGTGACATGAGAGAACTTTTAGAAAGGATTCCACACAAGGAATTCTCAGTTGTGCTTTTTTTCTGCCTGATGGTCCTATCGCAGAAGAACCAGCAGGACAACTATCGGTTTCAGTCTCTTTATGCACCAGCTATATACACCTGACTTTCCATATACCAGGTGCACCTCAGGCTCAGCCCAGAGGAAAATGAGCAGCATTGTTTCTCTGCTGGCCTTAAAATTACTCCAAAAGTCAGCTAATGGAGCAAAGAGGCAATTTTGGCCCAAGATCTTTCTGAGCTTCACACAACACAGCTGTATTACCAGCTCTGACATAGAACAGGTCCTGAGGAGGCCACAAGAAAATGAACAGTCACGTAAATTAAGGTAGGAGTCTATTTCTTAAGCATTGTCTGAAATTCACTGGATTGTGAACTACTGTCCTTACCTGAAGAGCAGGTACTTGGTGGACCTGGTGAATCTAATAATGAAGTACATTTTGCCATCATTCTTGGTATCCTTCAGTGAAACACTATGGTTTCAAAAAAAGTAGACTTTGAGCATCAGTCACAGTGGTGGTGCTGCTTCACAAAAGGGCAAAGAAAAAAAAAGGAAAAATCTCAGGACCATACCCTGACACACTTTGTATTTTTGCCATTACGTTTGACAGCCCTTCCCTTTTCTTTGTCTTCCCTCCAGACCTCTCAATCTCTTATTGCCTTAAAAATTTTGTTGACTGCGAGTTTCCCTTTCCAAGATCATGCAGAGAGAAATAATTAAACCTTATAAACCAACATGGTTTGCATGTTTGAGTGTTGCACCTGCCAAGACCATTCCATGAGAGGTAACCTGATACACAGATTTTTAGCTGCTTTTTTTTTTTTAATGACATCTCAAGAAACAAACTTCAAAGAAGAAAAAGACTGACCTCAAGACTAAGGCTTTTTCTGGGGACAAAAGAGGTTTGGGTATTTCTGGATATTGATATCTTTTTGGAAAAAAAAAAGGAAAGCCACCCCTCCATTTTGCCATCCCTTTTGAAGGGGACATCCCTCCTTCCCATACAATGCATAGCCTGTAAACTCTGGGGCTGGGATTGCTTGGCTGGAGCTAGTGACTGGGCTTATTTCCATTGCTCTTGAATCATAGAATGATTTAAGTTGGAAGGGACCTTGAAGATCACCTAGTTCCAATCCCCTGTCATGGGCAGGGACACCTCCCACTAGACCAGGTTGCTCCAAGCCCCATCCAGCCTGGCCTTGAACAATTCCAGGGATGGGGCATCCACAACTTCTCTGGGCAACCTGGGCCAGTGCCTCACCACCCTCAGAGTGAAAAATTTCTTCCTAATATCTAGTTTAAATCTCCCCTCTTCTAGTTTGAAGCCATTCCTCCCTCATCTTATCACTCCATGCCCCTGTAAAAATTTCCTCTCCAGCTTTCCTGTAGGCCCCCTTTAGGTACTGGAAGGCCAGTATAAGGTCTCCCCAGAGCCTTCTCTTCTCCAGGCTTAACAACCCCAACTCTCTCAGCCTGTTCTCACAGCAGAGGTGCTCCAGCCCTCTGATCATCTTTGTGGCCCCCCTCTGGGCCCAATCCAACAGGTGTTTCCTATGTTGAGGACTCCAGAACTGGACACAATATTCCAGGTGGGGTCTCACCAGAGCAGAGTAGAGGGGAAGAATCACCTTCCTTGACCTGCTGGCCATACCTCTTCTGATGCAGCCCAGGATACGGTTGGCTTTCTGGGCTGTGATCGTGCATTGCCAGCTCATGTTGAGCTTCTCATCAGTCAGCACCCCCAGGTCCTTCTCCTCAAGACTGCCCTCAATCCATTCTCGGCCGACCCTGTATTTGTGCTTGGGATTGCCCTGACCCAGGTGTAGGACCCTGCAAATATACAGAAAATATACTCAGCTGACCCTGTCCTCTGCATCACAACATGCCTGCAGCAGGCTTCTCCAGGCACCAAGAGTAGAAGGGTAAAGGTTTTCCATCATCGTGCATTTACTAGCCGGGGGAGGTATTTAAGACAGCTTGGTGGAGGTTTAAACCGAGAGAAATTTTAGCTGTTGAGAGGCGGCTGTGGCCAGTAGGTGCCACTGCTGCTCCATGGCACCAAGGGGCAGACACCGCATGTGCTTTGCCATCAGTGGGTTGCTGCCTATACTAGTTTTTCTTTTTCATGACTGAAATACGAAATATTAAACGAATTGTGAATCACATTTTTAGTGGTACTTTTTAATATCGAGTGCATTTTTGTACCCTATACATTCAGCAGACTGGCTCCTTCAGTTGTATAGTTCTGCTGTTTGGCTCAATGCTATGCTTATATATATATATATTTTCTGAGGAGAAAGGGTGTGTCATATCTTTCTGTCAGGCAGAAAATAAATTTTAAAAAAAGGCAGAAATTTTGGAATTAGCCCTGTTGAGAATCACAGAGTCTATCCACTGTGTTTCATAGAGTTAGCAGAAACATAGTCAGAAGTTGCAGTAAAAACTGTTAAAAAAAAAACACAGAAAAATAAATACAAGAAGCACTGTTTTTCCTCTGTGTGTGTGTGTGTATGAATACATGTGTATATTTGTATATGTATATATACATTCTACTTTTAACATATGAGGTACTTATAGGTAGTTTTGTGGATATATGGAATTGTATATTTTCTGGATTGTGTAGGTCTACTGAATTCTTGACTGAAGCTGTCCTCAGTACATAGTAACACCGTTTGAGAAAAGTAACCTTGTTCTCCACAAGATGTCGGTATTTCCTACCGTTTATGTCATAGTAAGTTTGCTGGCAACGAGTATTCACAGTACCTTAAGAGGAATTTCGTTAATTAAAAATGAGAGGTGGTCAAACACGTAACTCGAAGCATTCTATTATTTAAAGAGTTTGCCTTAATTGGAGAAATAAGGCTATTGACTGCTTCTGTAGAGAAAACTCGACAGACTAACACTGTAAAACCAACTTTTCATCCTCTTACTTTCTCTGACATGACAAAAGATAGGAGAGAGTTGCCATAGAGAAATGGGATACTATGAACTGTGAAAAATTAAAGTGCTGTTTGGAAAGTTTATAAGATTCCTATCCAAGAGCAAACATTAAGTTCCCATTAGCGTACTAACTATTTTAAAATATTATGTGTGTGTGTATATATATATTTGTGCAAGAGCTACTCATACTGCTAACTCTGACAGTAAACATTTATTTAAATACCCCTAGCTAAATAATGGTCATTTTCCTTGTGCCCACAGGATGTCAGAGTTCACTTTAAAATGTAGTCATGCAAAAATTATGGGGACAAGTTCAGTCTTTGTCATCAGGGTTTGCAATATTCATAAATAAATGGTTTAACCAAAAACAGTGAAAATGAACAGACTAACTGGTGCTCAACGTAATAAACATGTCAGCATCCACATGTGCAATCCAAGTAGACATGCTGACTGCATTTTTTTACATGGAAGAACGGATTTTGCCTTGATTCAGTTTCCCTTTGCTTCAGTGAGTTTTCATCACTGGAAGCACCAACTTCAGGAGAGCTCATGGCTCTCTGCCGTTTGGGTAGTCAGGTATCCACACCAAGCTGCAGTATTGTCTTACTTCCATTGCCCAGTTAGTTCCAGTGAGGTTTTTCACACCAAAACATTGCAGATTAAAAAACACTGTAACCATCTCCCTTTTACCCTGGTGTGACTGCACAATCAATAATCCTGTCTATCTATATCCGAACACAGTCGCTTTTTTGCAATGATACAACCAAAAATGCAATTTTTGAAGACAAAGGCTCATTGTTTTCTTATTGGACCTCATAAGCACATGGAAGCATATATTACCCAGCTAACTTCAAGAGGGATCTGTGATCCATCATGTGTGCAAGCAAGCATCTCCCGGAATAGTCCTTCCCTCCTTACACCAGCAAACACACCATCTCAGACATCCCTGCCGGCAACGAGAGCTTTGTTTTCCTTAAGGCTACAGAATCAAAGCTGTGATGAGAACATGGCAGGTACTTGTAGCAATTAATCCACTGGAGGACACAGACTCTGTTTTGTTTGCAAGTTATCTGTGCGCAAGGCTTGTTTGGAGGATCTGTTTGTTCTTTGAGATGGTTTGAACCTTTTGTTTCAATACGGGGATTATCTGGCAGGCTTTCACTACCTAGGGACAGCTGGCAATTGGTAATATTCTATGCAGCTACCACGTTTACCAGTTTGAGATTTTATCGCGCATTTGATGGTATCTGGCATATTTCTTCAAACCTCTGCGTCTGATGAGGGTCCCAGACTCCTGTGAAACCTGTGCATGATGAATGTCAGCTGACGAACAAAAAACCCCTCTTCTCTTGTTTTGAGAAAATGCAGGGCTTTACCAATGTGATTTTTTTTTTCCTAAACCATCTCCTGCAACAATCAATACAGATGGTACCTCAGGGAGGTGTCTCAGTCCATTCCACCTTTGCTACATGTCTACATCACTGTATATTAGTGCGGGGTGAACCATCATTTTCCCTGGTGACTCTAAAGGAATTTCTAGTTTACCCGGTTTCAGATTGCTTATTCTAGGTGAAACCATTCCCAAAGCAAATACAAATATAGGATTTCTGGTTGTTTTAATCCAAAAAAGGGACAGTTGTAGTCATTGAGTGAAGGGGTATCTTACAGTATTGTGCTGGAGGACCAGAGCTCGTACAAAACCTCTTTTGTTTTTTTGTTATTTGTTCATTGCATTCAGTGAGCCAAGAGCCCTAAATTTCCTCTAAACAATTCCATGAAAGGAATAACAGCCTGGAGAAGCACCTAGATAAACACTGATGAGCTACATATAAATACGGGACTCTCTCTCTCCTTTACAATGTCTTTCACTGCATTGTTTACCAATACGCTTAAGGAGCACACCACTCTGTTCTACAGTCTGCGGTGTTTGCTTCTCAACAGCAGCTTCTCCTGAAGGTCCATTAAAGCTGCAAGATGAAGAAAGGAATTCTGAAGTAGGGATGTAAATACACGAGACCCAATACCTGCAAGTGCAGAGCAGGACGTTGCAGGAAGCTTTCTGCATCTGCTGTTGAGATGGCAGATATAGTTTATAGCGGAGTACACAGATATACCGCCACTCCACAGCAGAGATTACAGATGACTTTGATTTAAATGACTGCTGCCAAATTTAATAATCTTTCCTTGAACAAAACCACTGTTGGTTTTAACTGTGTTATGCTTGGAAAAAAAAAAAAATCACAACACTGTCCATATTTCTTTGTCTTATATTTCTCATTCACCTGCTAGCTCCTTTTAGGAACCTACTTCATACGTGACTTGTGGGGGACCTGGCAAATGAGTGATAACTCCTGTCTCTAAAGTCCTGATCTCGGTAGAACTATATCAGTTTTCACTACCTGCATATGTGGCATACAGTACTTAAGGAGAGAAAAAAGATGATCCAGCCATTCATTTTGTGCAGCTATCCTAAGGTTAGTTGTAACTTTTGCCTCTGCCTCAGGTTTCCAGCGCGACCCCTTGGGGCTCAGCTCCCTGTAAGTAAAATGGGTCCAATGACACTTTCAGAAAACAAATGTAGCAATATACACACAAAAATTTCTGAGATGGTCAGACACAATGATAATTTATATAATTGGATTATGATTTTATACTCCCATTTCCATGTTGGCAGTGGTCAAAGATACTCCTTCCCTTACCGCTGGCATCAAAGACCAGAGCTGTGGTCCTCTAGTTCTCATCTGGCACATCTCTCATACTTCTGTTTTATAATTCAAATCAGACCTTTATACTTATTTTGCCATGCTATTGTGCAAGGCATCATTGAATTCGAGGAATGAAGCCTATAAACTTAGCAGTCAATCCTATTCCCATTTAAGCCAGTGACTTATTGTAATTAATGATATGGAGGACCAGCATCAAGCCCCCACACCTTCCATTTTGCCACTTAAAAGCCAAAGAGAAAATGGAAGTAAATTCCCTTTGCAAGCACACTCCTTTTCTCTTTGCTCACCTCACAGTAATACTGAACATTCCCTAAAGAATGAGTAAACAACTAATTTGGGTTGAGTAAAGTAGAAGCCTCGGAGGCGATCAAAGTCACGGTTGTATTTTTTTTTTTTTTAATCCAGCATTTCTTTGTGACAACACATTATGTCAGCTCCACTAGCTCATTTGTCTGCTGCAGTTCTACTTTATCAGCCTGGAGTAAAAAGAATTGATATGTCTGGTTAGATAAAGTAAATGGAAACTCAGGACTCATTCCAATTTGCTGTACTTTGATATATTTCACAAACCTGAGAGTACTGCATGTAACACTAGTTGCTATTTGTATATAAATATTGCACATTAGAAAATCTCTTAAAGTAATGTTTACGTTTATTTCTTCCCTTCCTGCCTCCCCTGGTTGTGTGTTTATTGGTTTTCTGATTGGAAGACAAATGTCGTGCTTTCTGACTACATTCTTTTTCAATCCAGGATGCTACCCCGAACAAGAATTCATCTTCATTGGTAGCTTGCTAGTCTGATAAAACAGAAGGAGATATCTTCCAGGAGCTCTGGATACTAATGCAGCTGAAGCTTATAACTGCAATAAGTTATTCTGTGCTGCGCAAGATGAGTTCTTAAAGATATTTGATCATTGCCACCAGCCAAATCCATCTTTGTTGTAATTTTGTTGGCTAGACTAGAAATGGACTAAGGGTGGTTCCTGAATCAGGTTTTATGTATTATGGGGCTTGTAAGATGTTTTAATGTGAGGCTCCAGAAATAAGAACAAAAAGGAATGATAGTCTGGAGGAATGGAGAAATGCCGGTTACCAGCGACCACTGAGTACTATATTTCTGGTGGGAGAGAAGGATTTGGGGTTTTTTTTCTACTTTTACTGTGGGGAGCTATATTTGAATTCTTATTAGGATGATTTACTGTTGAGGAAGACTGCTTTATGATTAGACACAGTTAGACAATGATATCTCCCTCTCATGGTCAGCTTAAATCTCATAACACATCAGTGGACACCTGCTATGAAGTAGGGACAAGTATTTCTATTTACAAATTGTTTCTTCTGCCAGTTGGTTTGACAGAAGTAAGAGCAGGCCTCGGAGCAGGAGAAAGAATATAGCAAAAAGGGAGAGACTGGTTGGATTTTGTCTTATTTCTCTCAACATACAAATGTAGGGTGTAGATCTTGTTCTGAGACAACACCATATTTATGCCCATGTGGAACAAACACAATAATCATAGAATCATAGAATCATAGAATGGTTTAGGTTGGAAAGGACCTTGAAGATCATCGAGTTCCAACCCCCCTGCTATAGGCAGGGACACCTCCCACTAGACCCATGTTTTTTAGGGGTAAACTCATCTAAACAGACAATTTTCCTGTACTGGGAGTCTCAAGTGATATTGCAGCAAATAAAGTGGCAGTACATACCTCTTGCTTCCTAACGACACATATATCAGTAAAACCCGGACTGTGCAATGGCAGTGCTGGATTCCTGTTTGGAGAAGACAAACGGGACTTGCTGGCTCTCAAAGGGAGGCTCTATAGGAAACCCAAAGTAAAACTGGGTCCATAATAGGTTTCACATATTGATGGCCAGAATAGAACCGGGGAAAAATGGTGAAGTCAAACTGCTATAAGCTATTCAGTGTTGTGTCTTCATTTTGAAAATAAGAGTAAAAAAAATAATTTCGGGTAGACCCACAATGTTACATTTTATATTAGATGAAATAGTCCATGATGAATGAAATGAAAACGGTGATTTAAATCTATTTTTTTTTCTACTTTCTGTATAAGTCAGTTTTTAGGCAAAATGCAGTGCTTTGAAATCAAATGTCAGGAAATTTACTTTTTTAATACTGATAGAAGAGAAGTTAGCATTTTTTAAAAGTGTCGTGGTTTAGGCCTCAAACCAGGACAAAGAGAAAGAACTCATTTAGAAAATGTGAAAGCATATACTGTGGCACATTCAAACTCTTTCTTTTTATTTTATTTTCTTTCAGCCAAAGCCACTCACAAAATTTAATCTGAATTTACAAGTAGTTTCTCTTTCTCTGTACTCCAAAAGGAAAGCTTCATTTCTGACCAGATTCACCCTTTGTTGAGAAAGAGCTCAAATTCAGAAACTCTTATCCGCTGTGCAAATTATACATCCTTTGGCAAGAAAGAAACCCTTATTTCAGCATCTAACAATGCGCCCGCTATTCTTGCTTGAATTGGTATTTTGCCTAAATAAGAGCATTTAGTAGCACGTCTGAAATTGCCATCATGAATTTGAGGATGCTAGAGGAAGCATGGAGGCATCGGAACCCAAAACCTTGGCCATTAATATCAAGCCCGTACAATTATCCTGCCAGCCCACAGGTGATGTTCAGCTCTGTCGGGGGGGAGGAGTGGAGGAAGGGTCAGGAGGATGTACAGAGCACGAAGGGAAGCTCTTCTCTTTCAAAAGTGGCATGAGCTCCATCAGCGCATCCAAAGGCTGTAAGTGGATAAACTGAACATATCGCTTTGGAAATCCTACTTCCCAGTTACACCTTTTGCATTCGCTGGAACTGTATGCACACAGCCAAGAAGATGCCTGAGAAAGAAGAGTAATTTTAATCAAAAAGTGCCAGGTCATTGCTCCATCCCACACTGTCTTGAGTGAAAATGAGACCCATGGCTGCCCTGTTCTGTGGGGAACCTAATCCGATTGTCATGTTCTCAGAATACATCCTGGTACATGCCCTGGAAGGCAGAGACGTAGAGAACATGTCTGTGATTCTGCCACAAATATGAGGGTTGCGGTTAATCACATGTCACTCCAAGATTTAAGATCTTCTGAACATGTACAGCATCCCATGCACAACAGCTACTCATTTCACCTTTAAAAACAAATTTTAAAAATTTCTTCCCAACTTAGGCAGCAGGTGAGGTCCAGCTGGATTTTAGGTCTGAAATGGTGGTTTGATGATCAAGCTTTTCAACAGATGACAACCGTTGTGCTTGGCAAAGCTGGAGCTGTGTTATAGCTGGGATCTCCAAAAGATTTGCACCAGTATGAACAATTGCAGTCCCACCATGTATTTGAATTTGGAGTCAAATCAATACTGTTTGAGAGAGGAAAAACGCAGAGTGAAAAGAAATGCTGAGACCCTTTTATTGGCAGTCTGTCAACCATATTTTTATTCTCTTAATCTCACAGGGTGGATTAAGAAATTTTTAAAAAGAAGGTTTAGCTGAAATCTCAGAAGTTTAGCAAAAATCTCAGAAGCTTAGAAGATCCACCAGAAAAAAACCCAAGATATTAGCACAGGCCTTTTATTGACAGTTTTAGCCCTTTGGATCTCTGAGGTGAAACAATTTTCTGAAGTCACAAGAATGACTGACTTTTTTTCAAATCACTGTCCAAACTAAAAAAAATCTTTTCTTTAAGTTAGATGAAATTCAAGTAAATTAAAAAAAAAAAAATTGCAAGATCTGAGATGCACTTTTCAGTGCTTTTAGGAGCATCTTTGGAGGTGAGAATTTGGACAAAACAAATTAATACAAATCCACAAAATTAATTTAAAAGTTTCAGTTTATGTGAAGCACATTTTCTTACAGAAAAAATAAAAATAAAAAATTACGCAGTCCTGCAAACAATCCCATTTAACAGAGAGGAAAAATGAAATAGGTAATGTACGCAAGGTACCATATCAAAGTTATATTCAGCTCTGCTAGACAGCCCAAATAACAGGACTTTAATTGATATATCAATTCTCCTGTAAAGGATTGTCCACCAAAAAGATATCAGATTTCTGCAGTCTGATTAACTAAGTTTTATTTTAGGCTGGTAGTGCTGAGTATATGCACATATCTGCATAATAATAAATACAAAGGTTCTGTGCATATGCACTTGGTTACTGGTAAAGTATCAGTATCATTCACGTTTTCAATTTCTCTCCCCTTCACCCCGTGCCAGTATCGATAAGCCTGCATTACAGAGACAAATTGCTTGCA
The DNA here is from genome assembly GCA_008711295.1 of Anarhynchus alexandrinus. Classification (NCBI taxonomy): domain Eukaryota; kingdom Metazoa; phylum Chordata; class Aves; order Charadriiformes; family Charadriidae; genus Anarhynchus; species Anarhynchus alexandrinus. Next base: position 591,224 of record VUYV01000154.1, on the reverse strand, counting down.
AGATTTTTATATTCTTTTCAAAATCTTTTGAAAATGACAAAGCCCCAGAAACTTATTTCAGTTCCTGGAGGAGGAAAAAAGCAAAAAAAAAATCCCCAAACAACTTCTTAAAGAGACACAAAGGGAAATTAGAATTAAGAAATGGATGACAAACTTCTGAGTCAACGGGAGAGGGGTCAGTAGGTAACGGGGCAACGAGGCTTAAGCGGGAGTAAGTTTAAGACCATGCTGTAATATCTTAGTCTGTTTCTCAGTGTCCCGGTTCCATCCTACACTGTGTCTCACTTGCACTTGTACAAAAGGAACGCAGAACACAAGATAGTCCAACCCTCTGTATACGGGTTTCACAACAGATGAGCTTCAAATTTATTCAGTCATTTCACTAATTACCCGAGTTGATCATCTGCTCAATCTGATTCAGTCTCCACAGCAATGAATGATGAAAGCACAATAAAAGCTTGCTAATAATAACGCTTTTCTTTTTCTCATGGTCAGTACGAATTAACCTATACACAGCCTTGGAAAATACAGATTGACATATAATAGGCAAGCAAATTTCAGCAGTAAAACTCTGTGTTTTGCCAGAGAGCATCTGTGAAGGAATTAAGAACCCGAAGAGTACTTACAGCATTGATATGAGTTTTGTCCCTGGCCTGAATTACTGAATGACCATTGTAATTCTCATTGGCGTTTTCCAACCAGTGAAATTCTGCAAGGGGTTTGCAGCTTCTTTATATTTTTGGAAATAGCCTTTGGGGACACTCTTAATTTTTATTTTTTTTTTAAGGCAGCTAAACTGGAGAAGAAAGCTAGAACAAACAATCTGATACTTCATTTGTGCAGTCTCTCACACCATGAACAGGCAAAATCCATGGCACACCTTCTCAAGGTGGGAGCAGCTGTGCTGTGAGGACATACTTCTGAGGGTCTGTGTGGCATGTCAACAGAAGTGAACAACTACTGCAAAAGCGTGTATTTTCATCTGTCTGAATTACCTCAGCTCTTGTTTTTACATAAGGAGAGCCAAACTTTAAAAATGAGGTAGGAAACATACTCAGAAAAGGCAGGTTATCGCTCTGTTTTTAAGGCTTTCGGTCTTTTTTTAAGTGGTTGGAATCAATGAAGTGAACAATGGAAGTTACCTGCAACACTCTCGGTTTCAGTTCTCAGTCTCTCTAACAGATAAATGGTTTCAGAATCAGTATTATCAATGGATTTTCATAGTTTTACATGCTGCAGCTGTTGAATTTCCCATCTTACTTTTCCCTAATTGAGGTTCCTAATATGAAACCTCATATGGGGCCTCTCCTATGTGCTGCCAGTTTCAATGAAACCTTGAGCATTTCAACATACTTGAAATTTCTCCCTATTGCATTTGGCTGACACTTTTTTAAGATTGAAGTCTTTGAAAGGAAAAGAAGATGAGGAACAGAAAGAGAGAGAGGTATACAGTCACCTGAAGTTCATTTATTTGGGAACACAAGAAAAATAAACTGGTATTAATTCTTTCTATCTGCAGGTTTCCACACAAAGGTTATTCTTTCAATGCGGAAGAAATCTTTACTACATGAGAAGATCCTCAGGTTCTCCTGATGCTGGCAAGACTGGTACTTCTCCATTTCACTGGCATCTAGGAGAGCTCTTCTTCACCTCCTTGAAGATGTCTCCTGGCTCCTTCCTGTTTCTACATTGCTGGAGGAGAACTTTCTTCTCTCTTACAGATGAACTGAAGGAATTGGGCCTCTCTGTAGTCACTCTAGCATGGAGCCATGCCTTCATCGCCTTGACCCAGCATGTTCTCTGCATCTTCCTTCACTGCTTTTGCTAATGCATCTCTTTAACAATAGAGTAAAGTTGCTGCTTAAGAAAAACTGAGATTTTTCCACTGCCTAGAAAGTAGTTCATGGTGTGAAACTCACTCAGGGATGTTGAAATGTTTTGGGGCAACTGTGCTAACAAACCTGGACATGATCCTTAACATTTGCTTTGTACGGTCCCTACAAGTCTCACTGCCAAAGCTGGAAGTCCCCTCCCTGGCAGGGGGAACAGATGACCAGCAATTTTGGGGCCACCCAGACTGACTCCTGGCAGGCAGTTTAGCCCTTCAATGAATTTTTCCAACAATTGCCACACACCATGTATGTGTTTGTACCTTGGTGTTTCAGGAGCAGTTTAAGGTTTGTTGAAAGGTCATAGGTTGGAAAATTGCCCTCTCCACTCATTGTTTCGAAAAATGAAATCAGATGAGAAGATCTAACAGAATCAGATCATGCCAAATTAAACTAACACAATCTATTCATCTTCCTTTGGGTTCTTGCAGCCTCCTGGTAAGCAATAACCAATACTGCACATCTAGGCAAATAAGGTAGGTACTTTTATTAAGTCAGGAACGCATGAGAACATAAAATTGGCATTTTAGTAATCTATTCTCGTCTTGGGAAAGAGAAGGGAGAATCTTCAACCTCAAAACGATTCACCAGCTTCAGTTAATGCAGAAAAAAACCCACCCCTCTTTCTTAGAACACATATCTTTTTGCAGTGTCTGTAGGCACACCAGGGGAATCCATCAGAAAGATCTGTGTAGGTCTGATTCAGAGCAAGAGAAAGGCAGCAGCAAATATCAGGCAGAGCATCCGAGCAAGCGCACTATTTTCATCTTTTGCTTACTTTTTAGCCCTTCGCTTTGCAACTTACATTCTGCACCACAACCTCATCATCATCGGTGAGATTGGAACCAGTTCCACAGGTCTGTGTGCCCTCTCTCCCACATATACAAGAGGGAGTTAAATATCACGTTCATAGTGGTCAGATGATTGTATTTATTTTTTTTTTTCCGAGGAAGAAGCAAAGAAGGCAGATAAAATTTGGTCAGAAAATCTGATTCTGAAATTTTGGACTTGAACTCACACTTGGTACTCAGTGAACATTTGATTTAGTTTTTTAAATTTATTATTCATATATATATTTATTGAATTTATTATTCAATATATATACTTAATACATATTATATTTAGGTTGATGAAAATATTAAGTGCAAACGAAAAATTCTATTCCTGGGTCTAGTGACTATGGTCTTTAAAATATCACAACTTTAGCTCTATTCCCAAAAGCAAATGTTGCTTTTATTTGCTTGAAGTTTGAAACATTTCATCTTGGAAAAATAAAAATAATAATAATAAAAAAGATGCTTTGAATTTATACATTTATATTTTTACATTTCTCTCACACATGTTTCTTGGTTTCTTGGTTTTGGAGACTGAAAGTGACTGTTCAACTAAATTATGTCCATAACTGACATAATTTAAATTCCAATTATAATTTTCAGATTTTCATGAAAACCAGTTGCTGAGTCTTACTCTTTTCTAACAACATTTGTCTCTTGCAGTTTTATGCATTTTTTTTCCTATATACTCTGTAAGCAGACAATGCTTTGTTGACTTAAGGCTGATGATTGTTTATATGTAGGACCTTAAATATAAATTAATTTTTTTTCCTTACATTTGAAACATTTTAATATTGCCCTTAATCTAAAATCACCTGAGAGATCTCAGTAATTACCCCACAATGGCAAAGGGATGTTCTCAGTGATCCATATTTGTTTTTTTTCTCTTTTCTAACTCTTAATCTTTAACTTCTCTGGGCAGCGTACTAGATTTCCCAATAACTGGGAGGCACTACAGAGATGCAGAATTATCTTGCCAGTATAGATTCAGCTACAAAGGTATACATTAATTCTTAGCTCTATAAACTGTGAGTAGATTTTTTTCCAAGCTCTTATATACTTATTTTATGCTTTATTGCTCTGGTGGCGAATTTTAATTTATTTTTATTTCCAATGTTTTATTATGTTTGCACTCAACTGAGTTAGAGACCAGAATGGGTGATTGTTATACAGTAGTTTACTTTTAAAAGAAATAGGGCTTCTCAAGCAGCTAATACAGGAAGATGTATCACCAGCTTGAATAATTGTGACAACCATAGACGGTATCAGTGCCTGTTTGTTTGCACAATACCCTACTGCATTAAGAAAGCCATCCCAGCTGTCTTGGGCTCTGGAGTCACCCATTTCATCACTTGACACTGCAGCAGATGTTATGGATTGATAACAGACTTCACTTCATTCACTCCACATCTAAGATTACCTCTGGAAAAAAAAATCAAATACATTATAACACTCCCAGCCATTTGTAAAAAAAAAAAAAAAAAAAGCAGCAATTTATTCTCTCTTTTGCAGCATTAAATGGCTTCTTTTGGGCTTTGAAAACATATATTTAATTTTTTTGTTTTTTTTTATTTACTTAACACAGTCACAGTGGTGGGTATGCATCTTAGTATCTCCTGAAAGAGAGAGAAAGATGGAGACAGATTTAATGATTTAATTATATTAAGAATTGAACAGGTTTTAGAGTTATGAGTTATATTCCTATCATATCAGATGCCTTATGTTTTTAGTGATACTATGTTAATGCAGCATGTTCATTGTGTTGGTGGCAGAAACACCAGACAAACCTAAGCACTGCAGTTTTTGGTCTAGTAGATGAACAGTAATATTTGGATGTGTTATGCTTTCCTTCGGGTGATGCTGGGCACTGTATTTCGTTTGAGATACAGGAGGTGACTGTGTAACTAAATACTGTAGTGACATGCAGATAAGTGACCAGAAAATGTGTATTTGTGGCAGGGCAAGGGTTGCCCACTCACCTTTTAAGACTGTAGTTAACTCAGGAACGGCATAAAATACATGGGTGGAATAAGATGCATGGCAATATCCTGCCATCGCCTGCAACCTAAATCATAAGGTTGATGACAGTCATGGGACTCTCTGTCTTTGAAGGGGCTGAGGCAGTTGGTGGCTTTTGTGGCACGTGCACCTAATATCGTGTCCTGTGAAAGTTCAAGGGGTGCAAATGAAAGCATCGAGCTTCGGTTTCACTTCACTGACTCTGGGCAATTACATGAGTCACCCAAAGTGGGAGCACAGTCATCTTGCATTCCTTGTCCAGCTGCTGGAGAGCGGTCCTGGGCAGGCTGGATCACACCCTGGAGAAAATCACACCTCTGTCTCTCAGCAGCTGTATGGGCTTCCAGGGCAAGTAGGGTCTAGCTTGGCTTAACCAGTTAAGTGGCTGGAGATATGGAGATATGAGATGCAAAGTTAAGAACAGGATTTCATTGAATTCTAAGGGAATGAGGCAGGTTTGACCTTGACTGACCACCAGGTGCCCACCAAGTCGCTCTATTGCTGCCCCTCCATCAACAGGACAGGGTGAGAAAATGCAACAAAAAGCTTATGGCTCAAGATAAGAACAGGGAGATCTCTCAGCGATTACCGTCACAGGCAAAACAGATTTGACTTAGGAATTTAATTTAATTTAATTTATTGCCAATTAAACAGAGTAGGATAATGAGAAATAGGAACAAACCTAAAAATACCTCCCCCCCATCCTCCCCTTCTTCCCAGGTTCAGCTTCTACATCCTCCTCCTGAGTGGCACAGGGGAATGGGGAATGGAGGTTGTGGTCAGTTCATAATGCTTCATCCCTGCTGCATGTTCCTCCTCATGATCTTCCCCTGCTCCAGGGTGGGGTGTCTCCCATGAGATGCAGTCATTTACGAACTTCGCTAATGTGAGTCCTTCCCACAGGCTTCACAAACTGCTCCAGCATGGGTCCTTTCCTATTCCATCATGTGTCCCCCACAGAGTCACAGATCCTGTCACAAAACTTGCTCCTACATGGGCTCCTCTCTGTGGTCTGCAGTTCCTGCCAGGACCCTGCTCCAGTATGGGTTCTCCACAGGCTGCAGCTGCTTTCAGACATATCCACCTGCTCTGGTGTGGTGTCCCCCACAGGCTGCAGGGTGAATATTTGCTCCACCATGGTCCTCCACGGGCTGCAAGGAGACAACCCACGTCACCATGGTCTTCACCAGGGGCTGCAGCAGAATCTGCTCCCGCACCTGGAGCACTTCCTTCCCCTCCTTCTTCGCTGACCTTGGTGTCTGCAAGGTTATGACTCACATATTCTCACTCCTCTCTCCCAGGTGTTGTTCCACAGCTTTTTTACCCTTTCTTAAGTGTGTTGTCACAGAGGTGCTACCAACGTTGCTGATTGGCTCAGCTTTGGCCAGCAGTGGGTTTGTCCTGGAGGCAGCTGGAACTGACTTTGTCCAACATAGGAGCAGCTTCTGGTGTCATCTCACAGAAACCACCCTGGCAGCCCCCTCTGCTACTAAAGCCTTGCCACGTAAATGCAATCCAGGGAAACATTTCCAGAGTTTGCATTGATATGACGTGCTATTTAGATGCTGAATTTCCCAGGACACTTTGAAAATCCCAGTATAAAATGCCAAGACATCTCATGAGAGCTCTTCAACAACTGGTTTTAAATTGCTTAGAAGTATCTAACTGTTTGGTGTACAAATGGTATTGTCTTTTCTAGCACAGCTGATAAAAGTTACTGATCAGAAGGTGTCCAACACTTCCTTGAAGGCTATCCTGTTGTAAAGCAGTTCTGGACTCCTCATCATTTTCAGTTTGGCAAACCAAATCAGAAGTTCTGAAGGCCACAAGGAGGCCTTAACTGAACATCTGCTTGTGGGAGGACAAAAAGTATTTTTTCTGTCAATTTTCAAATCACACTACAAAAATTGGTAACATCTTGACAAACTGGTTGTGAGAATGACTTTAACATGAGCCTCTTCTTCCACTCCAGTATTTATTTATTAGTAAAGTGTCCCATCAGCTATTACTTCTGGAGTATACAAAAAGATAATAAATACAAACTATATACATGAAGTTGATTGTTTCCATTAATACATGTATAGCTCAGCAAAGTGGTAAAGCAGCTGAAGCTGAGATAGCATGAAAAATACTTTTAATGTCATTTATGCAGACAGCTCCACAGAGAAAAACAGCTATTGCCGACCCTGTGCTTCAAGTCTGAGAGAAAGAAGTTTACTATGTAGCCTGTAGATTGCAAAGTTTGAAAATATTTAGGTTTTATTTTTTTTCTGAAGAGGAAATGGTACATTGCTCAATCTAGTGAGGAGCCAGTAATATTTCTTAACATTAATAAGACTGGGCAGACTTTGCCAGGTATAAATGAGGTTTAATTTATCATATTTTTATTCATGTCCTGGTTTTTATTCTCTTCAAAATCCTCAGAGCATGACTCTGCAGTGATGGAAATTTAAGCAGAACCATTTTTATTTAGCTGGTTTTTTTTCACACACACTTAAACAACTGCAAGAGCATTATCACTCTGACACCTTCTAACTTCTCCCTGCTAGCATTAAAATAGCTGTTGCTAGATATGACAGAAATTGGTGTTGGGGACCTCAAGAAAAGGGTGACTTCTGGATACAGGCTCTGAACATCTGCAATTCTCTGTTTCACACAACTGCAGAAATACATGTTCTCGTCTGATAAAAGACTTGGCAGAGAAAAGCAGGTAGATTTCTCTCCCATCTCATATAATAATGAAACATTAATATAAAGACTCAATGAAGCTTCTCAGCTGAGGAAAATACAGAAGATTTTCATTATATTAAGTCAAAGCCTTCAATTCGTTTTGTCTACAGCAGAAAGACACGCAACAGTAACTTACTGTAGGCAACATTTCATAAGTTAATATCTAGATCATTATTCTTGTGTATGTTTCCTGGAAAGAATGTTAGGTGTGTGGGTTTTTTCTGTGAAATACATATTCAATTAGCTTATGAACTTTCTATTGTTATTGCTTGTATCCTGCCTACTGGAGTCTTCTGACAAGGTACCTGCTGAAGACAAACTACTGAGCTCAGTAGAGTTATTCTCACTAACTCCAATATCGTGGAAATTTGAATCGTTCTGTCTCTTGGGCTACTATGAGATCATCCAAAGCTCTACCTACTTATAGTAAACCCTTATACTCTATAGTAAACCATTACTTTACTGTCCAAAGTTGTCCATCTGGGTATTGGTGCCCGTGGTCATTATAAACCATTCACTTCTCAACCTGTTCCTTTTCTATACAAATTTATCCTTTCTCTGCACACATCTCGCACATTTCCCAGGTTAGAACATGTTTATTCCATTCTTGCCCTCTCTCCATAGTCCATCTAAAAATTAAATTTTTTGCACACTTTCGGACAGGCTGTCCGAGGAAACAATTGCAGTTAAAGTCATGATCAAAGGGAATCCTTCAAATTTCTCATTAATCTTCAAAGAAACTATTAACTCCATTGTTCTTGCTTAGTAAAGAGTCTGCAAATTATGTATATCAAGAAAATCTGAATGAGTATGTATCCATCCCAGGAAATTTAAAACAGTATCGTGCATTTTTAGGATTGAGACATTAAAATAGAGAAAATATGTAGACTATCCAAAGTCTGGCCATCAAGTCAGTAGGTGTGTCAAAGACATAACTCTAGTTGTTTGCCTTGGTTTCTTTCTCATGGGAGTTAACATTGAGGCTAACAACTCATGAGAACTATATTTATTCTTGTTTTGTTTTATACGGGCTTCTTAGTCTGAGGAAGGCTCTTCCCTTTTATGACAAAATCCTAAAATTTGTGTCCAAGCATTTCTGGAGTTCTATATCTATGAGCTTTATCTCTCTATCCATAAAAAAGAAAAATACGCCAATGACTGTGAAGAGCTAAAAGTAATGATGAAAACTCTAGGACTAAAAGTGTATTCTGCTTCTGATCCCCAGAAGAAATGGACTGAGACTTTCAGCATACCTGAAGACATTCAAAGTTTCAACTTCAAAATCCCATGTTCAAGAAAATATATGGCCCATGTGGGACTGGTAGATACATCAAGGGATCTACTACTCTTATGTACTTGCCACACAGTTCTACATTAGCCTTAACAATGTATAAAACCATAATCTTTACCACTAGATGCTTGTATAGCTCAATGGAGACAGATCTTATTCATCTGACTGTTTGTTCCATGTTGTACTAACAGGCATCAAAAGAGGCATGACCCTGCTTTCATGTGCACTGGTTTCATACTGGAATAAATCCATTGCCAGCCATGGACTAATACAAGTGTTACCAAGGGGAGAATCAGGTGCCTGTAATAATGTTTGCAATAAGAAACAATTAATTCTTCATTGAAGAGGTCAGAAGAAAGTCAAAAGGGATTCCCTGCTGAAAAAGAAAATACCTATGCCCCTATTTGGAAAGCGTTTTTAAGATTGTTGAAAGATGATTAATATATTTTTCTTTGCAAGTTTTCAACAGTTATTATGGAAAGGAACTTTAGTTTTATATTGGATCATCTTAGATGGAAAACAAGCCAACTGTTATTAATTAGTAACTTGTATTTCTTAAGCATGCTGAATATGTGAATCCTGTTGAACCAGAACTGGCTCTTTTGCTTCTTATAACTGTGATACATATAATTGCCATGAAAAATATTTTGCAAGAAAAAATATTTTCTTTATGTCTTTGAGTCTGCTGTTATTTTCTGCCAAGACATTCTCTGTGTACCTTTCACACCTATCATGTGTGTTGGAAAACACTTTTTTTACTGTTTCACAGACATTTGGAAACTTTGCTACTGGAAGGCCTTTGAGAAAGTCTTTCTCAGTCTTTACAAGAAATCTGTGGAAAGAACAGAAGATGAAGAAAACCGTCTTGTGGTCCATGTTAGCACCCTAAATATGAGAATCTTTAACAAGTTGACTGCTTCTTTTATTTTATTTTTTTTTAAAGGTGCATATGACCTGATCTGGGCCATGGTAATAAATGTACACTATCTGTATTATATTTTAACAGTCTTTCCTGTTGATAACAGATTCTAAATGAGTCACGTATTATGATGTCATCCATTCCTTTATCCATCTTAAAGGAACTGTTGCAAGAAAATTTGTAGACTTTTCCCCTCTGTCTTTCTCTTGAGTTCCACAGAAGAGCTGATACAGGCCACCATAAGAGAAAAGAAACTGAAAATAAAAAGTGTGAGATGAAGTTATACCTGAATAATTGTGTAGCTTGCAAAACTTGACAAGAATACTGTATACACCTGTAATTCTATCACTTTTTTACCTTGTCAGAGGGCTGAGAAAACGATGATGTTTCTGCACAAACTGCTAGTGGAGTGCAAAAGCAAAAATATTCTTTTTTACCAACAGAATATGAAGTTCACAGCTCAGAAGATTCAGAAATGTTGATCCAGTATTGCAGTGCAATAGAAATGGCAACAGTAGCATAGGTGTGAGGTGACGTAGAAGAAGGGGGTTGTATTACCCATCTCCACAATCTCTCTGATGCAAATGTCATTAAAATGAGATGATTTAGCACCAGTGGCTAAATGTGCTAATTTAGCACCAGTGATGCGCAGTTAATTTTTTAGCTACGTAGCCAGAAATACATGAGAAAATGGTGTGACAGAAAAAGGAGTTAAAGAAGGAAAACAAAGAGCAAAAAACCTTTTAGTTCTGATATTAAACAGGAAGTATGGAAGAGCTGTATTTTAAATCTGATGTATCACTGGAATCAGCATTTTAATGAAGTATGATTAGTTCCACAGGATGAGTGAAATTCCCTCCTTCCTAGCATTAACCATCTAAAATGAGGCACCTAAAATGACATTCAACCCATTCAGCCTTATATAAAATTAGCTACCCAGGCAAACCTGGCTTTTGAAGCTCCTTCTTTAACCAATAGAAAGAGATAGCCACCCCAGAAACTAATTAGTGCCAACTGCCTTATGATAGGAAGGATTGCCTTTTGGAGGGGAATGTGAGATGACCTCAGAGGTTAGAAGCAGCAATATGTCCATCCTCATGGATATATAGATTCCATGAAAAAGGATAAGGAGTACTTATTACCACCAGAAACAAAAGCCAGTGGACCATGAGCTTCAGTCAAAAAGCAGGGACTGTAAGAGGAGGTCCTGTTTGAAGTAGTCATAGGTATAGGATGACTATAACAAACTACAGAAGAATGCCAGCACCTAAACAAACTCACATGGTGCCATGCTTATGTAGCATAAATCTAAAAACCAGGAGAGAGGTGATGGCGAAGGTCTCTGAATACTGACCTCATGAAGACACTTGAAACAACACTGAGCAGTGCTAGCCATTTGGCTAGCCAAGAGCGCGATCCAGTTTCTTACTCTTCTTCTCAATTATTTTACTGTTCTTCTAGTATGAGCAGTTCAGTGAGCCACTTTTCACTTTGCATACTAAAAGGTGCACTTTGGAAAAGAATAATACTTTCCATGAAATTTGACTCATTTGACCCGTTTCTTAGGTGCTTTCACTCACTGTTGCGTGATTAAAACAAGGAGAGAGCAGAGATCATGCATGGACTTGGAACGATCTTTATCTCCTTTGAGGCTATACGATTTCTGCTGCCTGATCAGGGCTTTCTGGGAAAATTAGCTCAAGCCCACATATAAACAATATACTGTGAGCTTCAAAAACAAATTAAAGGAGAAGGTGAAAATAAGTGTTCTTCAATAATGAGAATTTGAACAGCAATAATGGTTATGTGCCTGATGCACTGAAAGTGCTCCCCACTACGCAGAGCAGGACAGTCGCTTCGCTTACTGTGCTTGAGTATTTTTCTGTTTCCATTTGCCCTCCACAGAGATTGTAAGGTCTGTGGGAGAGGGAACTGCCTTTCCATTTGAATTTTCATGGTCCCTAGTGTACCACAACTTCATATGCCACCACTTGATCATAACTGAAATGATATATGCAAAATAAATATGAGCCTTGCCATGCTAATGTATGGCAAAATGATTATGATTATAATTATCCTTAACCCCCTGAGCTCTTCAGAGGCTCAGCTAATTCCTGTGATGGAAACTCCTTTGGAAGACTTTTGAGCAGAAGGTGGGGAAAAGGAGAGATGGGAAATACCCTGAGACAACCCTTCTCTCCAGGCTTTAGGGTTCGCAGTAGCAGCTCAAGGATAACGAGCTCACTATAACGAGGAGTTCAAGTCAGCATTCTTTGACCCTTTACATTTCAGAAAGGCGGCCAGTGTAGTACTTCAGCAAACTAATATAGGTATTACCAAATCTTGATATTTCTAGGGATACTACCTTGATAGAAGTGAACATAAAATTTAGTCCTTTCATCAAAATGAACCGAAATCAACTGCTTTATCTAAGGTGACTAATTTAGTCACCTTATTTATATATAATCTTAAAATTCTAATAAAGCACAAAGATGTTAATAATTAGCTGAGTGATGACACTATTAGGATTCACTTCAAAGAAGCCGATTTTGTTCTTCTGTAGTGGATTAATCTCCACAGACAGAGTGAGTTTTGTTTTGCATGCTACTCTATCAAGCAATGGCCATACATAGGATAGTTGCCCTCCTTCAGAAATTATTTTCATACAATGACAAATCCCAGAGCACGAAAAACAATAAATGAAAAATCATTTAGTGTGGGCCAACATCTCTAAAAAAAGAGATAATCACAGCTAATACTGATCACATCAGTAAATTCCTTGGCTCTGTGGGCTGAAGTTCTAATGAGAAGTGATTGCTCCCATATAATTTGCTTTACAGCCTGCAGCGCTGAAATCCCAAACAGTAAATAAGGGCAACGCTCAAAAAACACTATGTAGGTGTGAGAAGGACAGTGGCTATCTGATAGTCATGACTGGGATACTAAATCGTGGGAAAATGTAGGTAGGCTGTGTGAGATAAAAGGTCAAGAAAAACAGAATGCTTGAACTGAGGAACAAGATTCCTTCTGTCCACGCACTTTAACTCTGAGTTACTATGAGAAAGAAGAATCTGAGTTACTATGAGAAAGAAGAATCTCTGCTCAAACAGAATTTTGCTTTAAATATTCCACTGCAAATATCACTTCTCATGTTCATCAGATGCTCAGCAGTTCCTTATTGTTATCATTGCTACAGTGAGTGAAGAATTCCTCCTCTAACCTGTAGCAGAAAAAGCATCCAGAGGGAGGGAACTAAAGATAAAAATAAAAAAAAATAAAACCAGGAGGAAATAAAGAAAATATTTCAAACATTTTTCTTTAGTTTTCTCCTAAGTTCTATAGAAAACATCTAGTGCCTGATATTTTATAAGCCTCCAGGTACATGAGTGCATAAATTTTACCATTGTAACAGTGCACTACTTATCTAGTTACATGCCTAATTCTTCATGTACTGCAATGAAAAGACTGTTTTCTGTGGTACCGGTGTCCCAAGGGGAAATCCAATTGCAGACGTAACTCTGCTTCTTCGTGTTTTTTTACCGGAAATCAGAATTACTTTGGAATCCTTGATCTTGCATGTGCCTTTGTGTGTCAGGTTCTGAACATGTAGGAGCAGTCTTCTCGTCACATACTGAAGCATTTCTAGGATTTAGGAACTGCTGAGAGAAGGTTTTTTTTACTATATATTGTTTTTAAATGCTTTCCAAGATAAGCCACCATTTCAAAGAATCAGAAACAACTAAATAAACTGTTTTCATTTGCCATGTAAATCCAATAAGATGTGCAAAGAGAAATGTGGCAAAAATTATTAAATAAAGCCTTTGCTATAATTAACTCTTTCACTTTTAGAAACCAAGTAGTTAAAGAGAATATTTTTGGTAAGATATTCCATGTCAACTAGATTGAACAGCTTTTGAAAATATTTTTGTGCAGAATTCAATTAAATGTACAGATGTTCCTATTTATTTCATCATTATAAAATTCCATCAGATTTTTTTTCACAGGGTTGGATATAGACTATTTTTAAAAAATAATGCTTATTTGATTCTATGATTCTGTCAAAAAATACACAGCAACTGACAGAGTTCTAATGACTTTGTACATTTCTTTAACCTCTGTTGGGGGTGAGAGAAGATGAATATCATAGACACTGAGTTTTTCTGTTTGAAACTAATACAGTACATCTGGATTGGCAAATGCTAAATAATCAGTTTTAAGAATCTGACATACTGAAAAGTCTGGTCAGACTGCTCAGTTAATGGATAAAGGTATCATATGTGCCCTCTATCTGAAGCATTTACACATGACATGAGATCCCCTAACATGAAACCAAATCCCTGACCCTCATTTCTGACAGTCACAGTAACTGCAAGTACTTAATATGTTGTCGAGCTGTAGTTGTGAAATCTCTCTTTCCTTATAAATATTCAGAGAGTGCTGTAAAGAGTTTAACTTCGTGTCCCTCAAGTCTCAAATCACAATTTGAGATGTGTTCTCGAATTTTCAGGGAATCTTCACGTTATGAAGCATTTCATAAGTTCTCAGGATCTTGAATATTACACTTGGAAAAAGTTCTTTGAGAAAATCCTGCCACAGATTAAACCAGAGATCCCATCCTCCGTTGATATAGATCAGATCAGTTGATTTTCACCACTTGAGGATTTGACCAAGGAACTATATATTATTTGCATTTGATTTGTAGGAACACACTGAAGCTGATATATTTTGGATGATTAAAATTCCGTATTAACTCTGCAAGCATATCCAATAATCTTTGCTGGATTTAATTTTATGAGCTGAACTAAAATATCCCCATCCATGCAATTAATCAGATGAAAGAAAGATTGCAATACCTGGTTGTAGAAAATCACAGAGAACCAGTAGGCCTGTTCTCCCCAGTCCTTCCCCTCACTGCCTAGTCTTAAAAGTGATAAACAGGAATGACTGAAAAAATAACGGAGTTATGTTAGAATAAATGGGAGCACAAATAGGACTGCTCAAGTTACGTATATTATGTTCCATGCCTGTCTCTAAAATGTATTGTATATTCCAATATGATTTTCCTAAATTAATCCTTTATTAGATGTTCTTAGTTTTAGGATGCTCAAATCAATATACACTAAAAAGATTTTACAAAGTTTGTGCACTTACACTCTTGCTTATGTTTAAATTGCATAAATATATATGTGATTCTTTGGTAAATTGTCTAGATTGTACTGACAGTATTCTGGGGAGCTAAGCCACCAGCCATCCAGTAAGATATATTATAGTACCTAATGCAGTATTACGGTATAAATCTTGGAATATACAACATGTTTTAGAGCTATACAGATATAACTTTTATTGTAAAAGTGTTTTGCTTGGCAAGAAAATAGCGCATATGCATATTTCTTATGCCACTGGCAACCGCAAATTAAACATCTAATTTTTATATATTCATTTCAATTTGATGCAAATGAACTTCAATGGGGACTCAAAAATGACATGAGCGTCAACTACATTGGGAATGCTCTTCAAACACGGCTTGTCCACCAAAGCTAGATGCAGCTTAATATGCATCTACATAGGTATCCTCCCATTTGAAAACATATGCATTTACATGGGGATTTCGACTTTTCTTCAGATCTCTTTTCAAACAACCAATATGAAAGGAAAAGAACGTTAAAAAGCTGGCTTTTCAAGTAGAAAAAAACTTGGCTTGTCATGCCTCTTCTAATATGTTTTTCCTCCGTCTGACCTTTGCTCTGGATTTCTACGATGGAAGTTTTAGGGTTGTAGGACCGGGAGGTAAATGTTTGTCAGCTTCATAAGCTTTTTTGGAGAGTACCCAGCTTCAGATCCAGCTTTATAAGGGAAAAAAAAAANAAAAAAAAAAAAAAAAAAGAAGGAAAAAAAGTAAAGAAAGAAATATTTTTCATGCCGCTTCAATTAAGCCCCCGGGTGAAGATCATACAGCTTTGAAACTGTTCCGTTTTGACAAAGTTCCAAAGTGCTATACACATTAGGGAAAACTAGAGTTTGCTGTAATGTAAACTGTTTAACATGCACACTGAGGTCAAATCTAAATTTTCCCAAGCGTTTGGGTTTGTTTAAACATTAGAACATGGTTTGGTGTCAGTGAATAGGAAAACTTTAATGTTGTGGGTGGGAATCTACCCATCTTTCTTTGTTAAAGTTCCAAAGGCTACTGCAATAAAAATATTCATTTACCAAGGGGGCTATTGTGATAAGCGTCCAAAGACATTATGCATTGGTGTGAAAGAAGCAAGCAGGAGTAGACATCAGCATTGTGGGTGAAAAGAAACAAGTCTTCCTTTCTTTTTTTCTTTTTTTTCTCTTTTTTTTTTCTTTTTTCTTTCTTTGTAGGAGTTCCAAAATTCAGTTTTAAACGAGTTTTTTTCAGGGTGGTCTGGTTATCTGAACTCCCATATTTTTCTAGTTGAATATAATAAAGCTTGAATAGCTGTGAGACTTGTTAAGTTCAACAATAACTGCATATTTTATTTTGGTTTTCCATTTTTTTTTTCCATTTTAAAATCAATATGCATTGTATTTACCTGTAGAGCCTGAATCGCACACAG
Source organism: Anarhynchus alexandrinus (assembly GCA_008711295.1). Lineage (NCBI taxonomy): Eukaryota > Metazoa > Chordata > Aves > Charadriiformes > Charadriidae > Anarhynchus > Anarhynchus alexandrinus. Next base: position 574,962 of record VUYV01000154.1, on the reverse strand, counting down.
GAGACTGCCTGATGTAAATCAATACAACTTTCTTAGGACAGCATCACAACTGATGTGAATTGGGAGTGGTTCTGAGGTTATGGTTTCTGAACTTAAAGACAACCGTGCAAGTATTTTTCAGTTAATACAGAACCTCAGACATTTAGGACCAAGCTAATATTGGTAATTAATCATTATATTTTGCAGTGCCACAGAATAGAGAAGTATCACCAGTAAAACACCCTATTGACTTGGTTGAAATGTCCTATCCAATGTATTACACATTTAGTACTTTTAGAAGATACTTGCATACTTTAGAAGATAGACCTTGTGTTTATTCCTTTTTTACTCTTTTCTTTTTTTAGCCATGAGTTAAAATCATTGTGTTTTCAGTTTATGATACCAAGCTGGAGCAGGCAAATTTAATCCTTTTTTTCCATAGATTTATAAAATTCAGGTGTTTACTGCTTGCTAATTAGAGAAAGGTCATAATCTGACCCAAAGAGCAAATCACTGTACTATGTTGAATGGCACTCTGTGTGTTAAAATACATACAAAAGAAGGCAGTAATGTATCACTTCTGCTAAACTGGTATCTGCTCCTGTGCTAAAGGGGGTACATTCACAACAGCTCAGCCCGAGGTGCCTCATTAAGCTGTCTACATTAGACAGCTACATCTATGCTCACTCACCTGCCCAAATTTAGTTGTCTACCTTTCTTTATGGTTCTCTCCATAGTCAGTGCAGAAAACTAAGGTTCTCCAAAGACAGCTCAGAGCATTTAGGAGAACTTAAAGGTATAATGCGTTTCACATCAGAGAGAAAACAATGGAGTGCTTTGGGAACATGTGTAACAGATAGTTCCAGTTTTATAAGAATTTTGCTTCCTTATTTCCCTGCCCAGTGCATACACGTGGAGCCCTCATGAGCTGTGTGTTTTCAGATGACCTCCGCTGCTGTTAAAAAAAAACAACAAAAGCAACCAAAAAACCAACCAATCCCCTAAAAAACCCTACTCCAGCAGTATTAAATAATAAAATCCCAATCTATGCTTGTTTTTGAAACCCGGATCAGCATTCTGGGATGGCACGCAGGAAGCCAGAGTAGTTTTAGTGTGCTCTCATAAGCCTTTATGTAAATTATGGCTCACTGTTGGCAGGTTCAGGAAAAGTAAAATGTTGGAATGAAGGAAAAATTAGGGGCCTTCTTTTCTTTTTTTAAGCCAGGTGTCAGATTTTTGGCACCAGCGTAGTGGACTTTGTAGTCTCGTCCCCACACAGAGCTGGCCGTGTTAGATAGCTGGAGACGTATTCTTATACTCAGTCCAATTCACCTGACTACTCTCGTATGGCTCTCTCTGTAATCAGGGCTGCAAGGTCCCAGTTCAGCACACGACGGAGAAAGAGTAATTTGAATACAGCAAAAACTGTAATATCCTTTATCCTATTGAATTTCTCAGTGCAACAATGCAATCAGATACAGAACCTGATTTCCATGACTAGTTTGGACATGACCGGTATGCTTCCTGCATTGGTCTGAATTATGTCCAAATTAATAGCAACTGAAATCCATTGGCATCCAAAAAGCTGTTCAGAGGTCTCTAGGAAAAGAAAAGTCTCTCTTTTCTTGGGTCCTTTGCACATAGAATCATGGAATCATTGGATAGTTTGGGCTGGAATGGACCTTTAAAGGTCATCTGGTCCAACTCCCCTGCAATGAGCAGGGACACCTTCAACTAGATCAGGTTGCTCAGAGCCCTGTCCAACCTAACCCAGAATATTTTCAGGGATGGGGCATTTCCCACCTCTCTGGGCAGCCTGTTCCAGTGTTTCACCACCCTCATTGTAAAAAAACTCTTCCTTATATCTAGTCTAAATTTTCCCTCTCTTACTTCAAAACCATTACCCCTTGTCCTACTGCAACAGGCCCTGCTAAAACCCTCTACACCATCAAAAGTGATCACAAGTAGTACAGGACGGTATGTCTTACCCAAATTATTGAACATGGAATATTTAATCTCCCGGGTAAATGCTGGTTTTCCAAATTTATATGCATTGATCAAGTCCCATCTCTGAAACCTCTTTTATATGACTGTGTCTGAAACTTTCTTGAAATGCAGTTGGTGGGCTAAAAGCTCCTTATGAGGAATGGTAGTTGCATGTTTGGAGACAGGCTTTCAACTGAGAGAAAGGGAGAATAAGTGCTCTGCTCATGACTGCAGAGTCAGGTTGTTTGCAGTCTGAAGGAAAACAGCTGGGGTAGGTTCTGGTACATGAAAACAGAGCTCTGGTGCACCTTCTAAAGCCCTCCATCACCAAATTGGCCTTGCATAGCTGTAATTATAAATCAGTCTTTCCCAGAAATGTAATGGTTACATAGGAATGTGTGGGCCTTTCCAGAAATAACATGTTGATGCTCTTTTGGTCTCATGCAAGGACATGATCCGGATAAGAAACTGGGCATCTGTTTCTTCAAAGCAAAAGGAAATAATTTAAGCCTTTATTAGGAAATAGAAATATAAAGATGATCATCTCTGGAGAGCTTCATGGACTTTCTTTGTTCTGTATCCATGTATCTGCTGTGTGATTCATAGCATAGATGCGGATCTTGGTCCCCCCAGAAAAAGAGAGTGCTCAGATACTATCCCCTGACACCACCAAAATGCAAAAGCCAGCTGATGATGAGAATGGTATCGAAACTGGAACTCTGGGGTTTAGCTTTGAATAGAGAGCATGGCTTTGACCAAGTTACCAAAATGTCTTCTGTGCCTCTGCTCACTTGCATATAAAATAGGTATACTATAACATGGTTTTACATAACTGCCAACCTGCATGTATTTGCTAATCGATTTTTACCAATAGAAGACAAAAAAAAAAAGAATATTTTTGGCGTTTTTATACACATAAACAAATGGATCATCAGTGAAATGATGAGAAATGAATACTTCAGTTTCCAGATTCTGTCCCATGCTTTGACATCTGTAGATGCAAAAAGTATAAATCAGACTCCAAGGTAATGGCCATGTCTTCACATGGGAATACATCCAAGAGGTGGGAGAGATTTCAAAAGACAGCAGGTGTTCAAAATTAAGAAATCCTGTAGAGTGAGGTTTGTCATCAGTAGGATGATGTAATGAGTTCATGAGCTGCAGAACACGTGCAGATTTGCCATAATGTTTTGTTATAGAAACACCAGCTTCTAAAACCTGGGATAAAGAAGCTCTGTCTTAGTTAATTCTTGAAATAAGGCTCTTATTTCTCCCATGGGGTGAATACTAGATGGTCAACTTGTCCTAATGAGTTATATATATTGCAGAAAGGGGAGATCACAGCTTTCTGGCCCTCCAGATTGCCAAGCATTTTGCTCAGATGGTGCTAAGACAAGCAATCACTTCTTACACAGTAAGTGGGGATATACTGTACAGACTCACACAGGTAATTGTAGGGTGACATAGGAACGCTTTGTAGAGCCCTGTTCAAGGCTGACTTAAGTTTTACCTTTAGGTGCATGTCCAGAACACTGAGTGCCAAACTACTGTGCGTTTGCATAAATATATCACCTTTTATTCAAAAAATAAATATATCTCTTGTTTTGCAGGTTGGGAAAAGAAAGCAAGCTTGACCACATGAGTTATGTAGAGCCTGTACATGGAAACGGCCCAGATTTGCAGGGAAGTCGAAGGCTTGGAGAAGAAAGAGTTGCCTCAGGCATGATGAGTACAGCACAGTCTTTTTAAGGTAGCTAACTTAGAACCTGTAGTACCCTGGAATTTCAGAGAGCATGGTACTTCTGCTCTTAAAGGCCCCAATTTGCTACAGAATGAAATGTGTCTGTGCAAAAAACTTGTGTTTGAAGAATCGGAAGACTTGTATTGAGGAAAAATTTGGCATCTCCGACCGTTAAAAGGGTTGACATCTATTAAGAGAGAACCATTCTCTAAACAGCAAAAACCCCACTTACTTCATGTGAAGGGAGGCTCTTTTCCATTAAATCCTCAAGCACTATAAGCTGCTCTGCAAATATCTTTTCATTAAAATCATATTTAATAAGCCAAAATGACTTGGAGGTTGAAATCTTTGGCATATTATACCTTGAACCGAGCCCAGCTACATGACATGGGTTATAAATTCCCCCACATGGTGCTGCAACACCGGGTTAAACAGAAATGGTGATTTTCACCAGTCTGCACACTCAACGTGATTTTCCATGTCTTAGAAGAATGTTAATCAATGTCATAACTCTGTCAGCAAGAAATACTAGAAAGTCTGGATGAAGGAGAAAATCTCTTATCTGGGAAGCTCCCATTGACCTCAGAAATATCCACAAAGTTTAAGTCTTGCTTTCACTAAGGCCAATGATGAAACGCTGATTGTGATGACTGAGAAAACCCAAGTATCTAGTCACTTCACACAATGGGAGAACTGCTCTTACTGTCTATGTTAGATCCTTGATTCTTTCAGTATTCTTTCTAACTTTCAGTAGCTTCTTAGATTACTCCCCCCCTCCCCCCCTAAAAAAGTGTAAATTTATAAAAGAGTTAAATGAGTTAACTAAAATACGGGAAAACATCTCTTATTCACACAAACCCCATTATATATTTCTAAATGCTAGTTTTGCACCTTACTGATTTGAATTTTATTGATACAATTGATACAGATTGTAACATTATGATATATTTAACTCCATTGACTGTACAGGAGGCCTACAGCAGCTTTATTCACTTGGAGGGGCTGAATTACTAAATAAACAAGTCTCATCTTGTTTAACAGAAGTCACCATGTCTTCAGCTCTCCTTTCTGCTTTAAATATGTATCATCCGTAAAGCCTCTTGATTAGTACATAGGTTTTCATTTTCAACCTCCAGATGTCTCACAAATAGCAGTTGTGATGACACTTCTCATTTTCTGTTGTTGACATTGCGAGCAGATGCTTTACTCTTGGTCAGATTAGCACAACATATTCAAATAAGGAACTGAAGAAGAATTTGCATGCTACAACTAAAAGTGAACCCTGTTATTCTTATCACCGCCATCTTCCTCCTAGCTACCCTCTTGTGATACCATGACCTCCTACATTGATGAATACTGCAAGAGCAGAGAGGTAGATATTAAGGGTGTATGCCTGGCTTTTCTGAGGTCAATGGCTGTTTTGCCAACAACTTCAGTAGATCCACAGAGTCATTTCATAGAATAATTTGGCATCAGTCCTGCATATGGTTACAAACGAATATATCATGCCTCCTACTCAGAGTCCAATTAAGGTCGGTTCTATATGTACTTACAATCTTTTCCACTGAATGTTGTCAAAGACCTGTAAGCATAGATAGTTCCTACTCCGGTTGGCAAGGACGTCAGGAGGACTTTGCACAGATCTAAGGTGAAATGATGCATATACTCTTAGAAATTCATGGCACTATTTGAATATAGAGAAAGGATTATTGAACCAACATCTTATCTTTTATCCACGGCAATATGAACGAATCCAATAGAAAACTTTTTTATTATATGTAGACAAGTGACAACTCCAGTATAAAAAACACTGAGAGGAGAATTGGAGCCATTACACTTACTATTTTTTGTCTTTTGCATTTTTTTGACCCAAACATCAAGAACCACAAGTTTCCACCTTGCTCCCACCATTTAAAATGAAGGAAGATGGTTTCTTTATTTCATTTAAAGCTCTGCTTAACAAAGGGCCATAGAATTTAGTCCACCACTTATACTGTGTACAGCCAATGCATGTTTATTGTGTGATGTCGGTAATATTCATTAGAGAACAAAGGAGTCGCATTTTGCAGAGATATGGTGATAATACCATGAGTAAAACCGGGCATGGAAATTACCAAATTTGAGCATTAAAAAATTACAGCTCCCAATAGAAGGTAAATTTGTTTCTGTTATTTTTCACAAGATGGAGAAAAAACATCCCAAAGTATGAACAAAGTTGATCTCTCAGGGCATGTTTTCCACTGTCTGTAGCATCAATTCCCTCTGATCGCTTTTTCTCCAGTAACCAGATTCAATAGCAACAGGCGCAGCAGATGCCAGCCTGCCAACAGCAACTCTGAGAAGAATAATGCGCATCACTAAAGCTACACAGAGCGAAAGATGGAGCCGTACACACAGTAACGTCCCAACAAAGGTAAGGAAAGCAGAATTTAAAAATTCCAATTCATGCCATGGAGAATATAAAACAACAGTTTTCTTATTCTTTCCAATGCACAAACAACGTACAGTGTTTGCCACAACTGCAGTATGAGACATAACGTCTCCACGTTAAGGAAGCACAGGAAAATAATTTGTTTCAATTACATAAATCTGCGCCTCTAAATTTCAAAAGTATTCACCATATAAATTTTCAAAAACATGTCCAATTATGTTATATGGCTATCAGATTTTTATATTCTGAAAAAAACCTCATAAACCGTAGTTAAGTGTTATTGTTGAGACACTAAAGAGAGAGAGATAAACTGAGAGATTGGTCTAGGAATCATACTTGAACTAATAACAGAACTTCCCTATCTGAAATCTTTATCCTGACTTTTTTTCCCCTCCAGAGGAGGCTATAGGATTATAATCATTTCTGTAAAAAAGAAAAAGAAAAAATTGACTCTTTTTTTTTTGTGCTTTTTCTTACTATTTTACCTAGGAGAACTTGGGAGCGTTGAAAACCGCTTCAGGAAACTCATGCCATCTGACCTTATTTCATGTGTTCCCTCTGTATGAGCTGGAACAAAGGAATGGGCTGGGTGGAATTAAAGAGTGGAGCGTGTGTGTGTGCATGTGTGTGGTGCATGTGCGCCTGTGTGCGTGTGTGTATAAAGAAGTGGTGATCAGACGTTACTGATAAGAGAAGCCAGTGGTGCTTCTGGGTGATGTGTGTATTCAACTCCAGGCTGACTCCTCTTATGCTAATACAGCCAATTTCCTCTTTTATTTCATTTCTGGAGCCTGAATCTGTGATCTCTGATAAGGTTCCCAAGGATACCGCCTTCACTCACAAATGGGCAAGCAAAGGGGGGGTAGGTGACGGAGACGTGTAACTCGCAGAGAGCACTAGTGGATGAATAATTTAAAACTCCGCCCGGAGATTTGAGGCAAAACGGAGAGATAAGAGACACCACAGGGTCTTCTCTGTTTATTCTGAGCTTCATCTTCCAATGACAGGTGACCTCCGAGGTCAAGGGCATTATGGGAAATGGAGCCAACAGTGGGAAAAGGTACTACATCCCAGAAGGAAGTAATGATTCACTTGGTGTCAAATGAAAAATTGATCCTTTTTTCCCCTCTGCAATTTTTCTCTCTCCCAGTTTTCGAAGAGAAACTTTGGGCCCATGGCTGAACTGCAAGAGCAGATCCCGAGCAAAACGGCCGGTAGCGATGGGATTGCACCGGTGTGAAACTGGTGCAAGATAAGAATCAGGACTTTTGTCTGAGCAGCGTGCTGTCTGTGTCTATACACGGGGAGTCTGCTTTGCTAGCAGTTTTATCAAATCAGATATGTGCGAAGGCAATGCCTCAGAAACATCACAGGCTCGATCCACCTCATGTAAATTGCTGTTTTTCACTACAGCGACCTTAATTTACATCTACTCAGAATCTGCCCTCATGTTTTTAAACAAAACACTCCCTCCTAACAGTTTTACACCTTAATTTCATTTATTTTATGTTGGCCTGAAAGCATTTACGGTCACGGTTTTATCTGGTTTTTAGAAAGAAGCCAAAAGAGCCAAAATTCTCAAGAAACACCAGGTCTTCCTTGGGCCTTATGCAAAAAAAAAAAGGCACATTCACAACCTCTGGCTCTCGGTGTTGCCTCTTTCATTTGAGAAATCCTGAACTCAATGCCTCCTTTGCAATTAGAAAAATCTGAAGCTGTTCACTCCGGTCATATTTATACTGTTAGCTTTGGGATCTTACAAATTCTGACAGTAAGAGGTATCCCTAGAAGAGCTCTGCTCCACATTATCAAAACCTTCTGCTCGGTCATTCCTATTTGTTTCAATATAATGCAGCCATGACCTCTACAGCAAGAAAAGGCAAAGTCAAACGTTTCTCAGCGCTGGTTTACATTTCCCTGCCTTTTAAACTGCTGTTTCTGCTTTCCTCTGTTTGAATGTTACCCATGTTTTCATTCCTGAGCAATCACATACCTTTTATCTTTTTAGATAAACATGAAAACATACTAAGGTCACTGCCCGGTGAGAAGTTAAGGTTTTGCGTGACTGCCACCCGCTTGTACCATGTATGCACTCCCCTTCCAACCCCCCCCAACTCCCACTGCGAGCCGGGCCCATCTCAGAAATGTTTTTTGCAGGCTTTTGGAACTGTTTGGACAAGTCCTGGGGTTGACTCACATCACACCTCGCTTACCAGTTAACCTAACCCAAGCAGAGAGCAATGTGCTGGGCGGCAGCAACCTGCCTGGACTTCTGGTGTGGCTCCCACCCAGCCATCTTGCCCACTCCTTTTCATGTCCTTGTTTTCATACTCACACCCTGATGAAACAAATGTGCTCATGGGCCTAAACCTGAACATCTCACCCACAAAAGCCACACCACTGGGAGGGCTTGAAAGAGTTAGGTGAGCCATACAACCCTGCTGCTCTTTATGTTCACGACAGATGTTTGCCATGGGGGTCCTCTTGGATTCCTCCAGCTCAGCCGAAAATGGCTTTTGCCTCATTTATACCAGTTTGACTAGGTGCAGTCCTAGCAGTCTGAAATGGTGTTGAACTGGGGCAAGTGAGATGGGAATCAGCCCTCCTGGTCTCACAAGGGTGTTTCTCCCTAGCTATGAGTAATGGTGGTGGGTAAACAAAATATTCTCCTTCATGTTGCAAGGGAGAATAGGGAGGCGAGTGATGAAGATACTGACTTCATTTTAAATCATTGCACCCATTTAGTAATGGGGTTTTGCTCTGGAGGGCAGGATAACAGCATTGAGACTAAGTGATCAAATGCTGTAACGGCCGTCTATGTGTACAATTCTGTGTCTCAAAACCAAAGTATGTGTTTGTACATGTGCATACTTATATATTGGTGAAGTCTAGAGTATTTCAAGACGTTATACCTAATTAAGGTAGAAACGTGTACATATCCACATTATGTCTAAAGCAAACGTGTCCTACTTCCAGTTCAGAGTCATAGCCATAAAACTTGTGTTGGACTTTACTGTCCATTTCTCTCAAAGGCAGAGTGGGGGTTGCACCTTTTTTTTTTGAGATGCAGTTATAGTTTATGCTCCAAAATTTGCTCCCATTTTCACACACTAAGAAAGTAATTAGATGATGTGGAAGGTTCTGGTTCAGTTCCTTCTTCTGTCCAAGAGGGTTCAAACACACACATATAAGCTATTTTGGCGTTGTTAAACGTTTGGAAAAAAGTTCCAGATTTCCTTCAAAAATGCATTTTTTCCCCATTAGTTATTCAACAAAAAATACATATCGAGCTGCTGGAGCAGGGCTCAGAACTCATGCCACCTCCTCAAAAAAAAAGTGTCCTGACCACTCTGCATCTCCTCAATTATTTCCTGTGAAGGAGGACCACTTTGAAAGGAGGCTGAATTGGTGGAACCTGTAAACTTGAGGTTAAATCATTTTTGAGATGAACAATCTGCTAAACTAATTTAACTACTTCTTGGTACAAACTCAATTTCTGAGATGTTTTATGACAGCAGAAGGATGATGCCACCATATTTTTTTGAGCAATGTGATGGTCAGTGCTACATTTTGTAGGTTTGTTCTAATGATGGTAAAAGAACATTTTAAGTATTGGATCCCCTGGAGAACAGAGAGGGGAAAGATTTAGATGACAGATCCCAACAGGTCTGAGGCATGAACCACAGAGGTGTTTAGCACTGACATGAATGAAAAATTTTCTTTGGAGGACAGAAAACACCAGTCTGTGTTTGATGAAAAGTTACCAACAAAAGTTGGTCTTGATACACCATGCTATAAAATTTTATCAGTGGGGTTTTTTGTTGTTTTTTTTTTTCTAGTTTTGGTGATTAAATGCTCTCTTAGTAAAGGTACTTCAATTTTGAAACTGTGATTTGCTAAATATTAAACAGTAACAGCTCTTCAAAATGAAAGATATTCTCTGTCAGTTTTGGGCAGAGAGATGCAGTGATGTTACAGGATCTTTCACTGAATCTGAAATACTGCATTTATAGTAACATTCTCCATAAATTTAAAAAAAAAAAAGAAAAAACAAACATTTATGACAATGCTCTTTCTTACCTGTTCAGAAATTGAAAAGAAAAAGAAAAAAAAAAAGAAAAGGTGGCAAATATACCACTTTTTTTCACTAATTTAAGAGATTTTTCCAATGAACTGACTTATGTCCCTTTACTGCACCCCAACCCTGATACTGTTTGAATTAGCCTATTAAAAAAGGAGATATATATGTATAATCATACTGTTTAGAATCTGTCATTTACAATTTCCTCATTATCCACACACTCTAAACTTTAGAAAAATGTATTCTGATTCTGTTCTGAGTAATTGCCAATGGAAAAAAAAAATGTTCCAGATGTTATTCAGTCCTGTTTGTTTTACCACAGTGCAGTGAAGAATGCTATGGGACTTCCATTGCTGAATGAAAGAATGGATCAACCTGATAAAATGAAAAATGGAACCAAAGTGAGCACAGACAGAGTCTGGGTAAAATTTTCTTATCTCTGCCTCACTTTTAAACATCACCAAATATCCCCTCTTCCAGATTATGGTTAGTACAGGAAATTAAAGTGTGAAGAGACTGGCTACAAGAGTGGACCTGGTTCAATGAGGTGATTCATAGTTCTGTAATAAGTGTTGATGGTTGAATCTTGGACCCATTAAAATCAACGTCAGGCTCAGTGATTTACTCAAGCGCTACAGTTTTCTGTCTCTAGCAATCATATTCTCCATTTCATAAAAATGGAAAGAGGAAGGACCGTAGACATTAAATAATAGAAATATGACTGTGCATCTACTTTTCTATGCAGCAGGTAGGAGTAGGGCTCCTGAATCCCGTAGGCATACTCCATTCAGAAGACAGACTCAGCTTTTACTGCTGAACAGACCTTTCAGGCATTTAAAATTGGTTCACCCAGCGGTGGAGACAATTTCTAAAATGAAGGGCCTCAACAGGAGCATAAAAGCAAGATAAAGGGAATACCACATATTAGGGGTTCCTTTTGAGTCCACCTCCTGCAGAAATAACAGTAGTAGGAAATAATGTTAAATTCTTTTCTTTCATTGACATCAGTTTTACACTGACATAATACCATTCAGTTTGGTAGAGCTACTCCTGATTTATGACAAGGTAAATGAAAGCAGAGTCAGACCCCAAAGGAATATAATATAGACCACCTGTTTTGAGAGAACAACTGGGCTAAGAAATGACTTATATACTGTACATATAAGAAGCATGTGAAAAGGGCATGGTGGGAGTAACAAAAGCCTTCAATTATCCAGGCCTAGACTGGATTACATTAAGTGGAGGAAATAAGGTTGGCAGCGTGTTTGTGGATCTGGGACAGGATTGCTTCCTAATTCAATATGTGCCACGACCAACCAGGAAGGAAACCATATTAAAGTTGTGATTAAGCACTGAAGGAGCATGATTGAATACCTTCCCTCCCCTTCAGAGGTAGGGGACATGCAAAGATCATAAGCTCAGAAGCTCAAGAACAAACTAAACAGAAAAGCTGGAGTTAGGAAAAATTGCCCGGTTGCTGAATTTGGAGAGATTAATATAGGAAATACTTGCTGCATACTGGTTTGTTAAACATGTATATTTGGCTTCTGTTGTCAAGGTGATTACATGCCTTGATACCACTAAAAACAACCCATTGCAAAGTCACAGAATGTGGCAAAATCTCTGGTTTGTTTATAATAAAAGTAAAATCCATAAAAAAGGCTGCAAAACCAAATAAAACAAATAAAGTCTCATCTACACTTAACGGTTTTACAGGGATAGTTGTACTAACAAAACTTTCTTTATGTGGACAGTGCTTATACTGGCAAAATTCACTTTTTGCTGGAATAGCTTATATTGGCTCAGCAAGTGCAATGAGCCAGGAAAGGAAAACCAGTATTTTGCTGGTTTAAAATCTATGCTGGAACTCGGAGTCACCTCCCTTAACCTTTTTTACCTACTTGTCTGGTCCCTGCTAGTCATCCAGGCCACTCTATGGCCAAAAGAAGGAGGTATTTCCAGAAAAGGATAATCCCCACTGATATTTAATACCAGGTCTATGATGGATTCAGTTTCCTCTAGGGTTTCTGTTTTTTCTTCATTGACCTCAGGAATACCGATGGCCAAAATCACATGTGCTGTATCCTACCATCAAGCTTCTCGGGTAACTACCATATGCACGGCTTTTAAAGGTACCCAAATTACTTGTGAAGAAGCAGGTATGACAACACAGACTGGGTTCTACAAGCATTAGGATTACATGGCTGTGGCTAGTTCCTGGGCTAGTTAACCTGTTCCTCTGGTGGTATTTCATGACCATGTGGTTCCACCATTTTGGGGTCCTGAGTTGCCCCCGTGTTAGTTACAAAATCTCCATGCAATGCTGCTTATCATAGACAGATCCTTCTGGCAGATTAACATCTAAACAACAGCAATGAAAAGTATATCTCTGACCAACATGTGGTGAGGTCTTTTGTGAGGAACTGTCTTAGTCTGCTGATTGCATCCTGGTTCGAATTCAGCTGCCCAGGAGAGCAGGTTCAGAGATCAGGCCTTCCTTCAGGAGTCTATCCTACCACGCGAGGTCAGAAGCAGCTAGCCTTGTGGACAGTAGGAAGAGCAGCTAGAAACCCTGTGCCTGCAACTCATCTCCTCCCTTCCTACAGACATTTATTGCTTGGACTGGTAAAAAAGCAAATGGAGTGAGTTGAAAGAACCAGACTGCGGACATCAACTTGTGGTTTTGACAGGACTGTTCCATTTGGATAAATAAACAAGGAATATAGCCTTTTCAGTGGTTGTGTTTATGAGTAACTGTGTCCTAGCCAAATTTTAATTTGAAAAGCTGCCTAATTTCCTTCCAAACTAGAATTTCAATAGGATAAGGTGACAAAGTTTCCGAAGGCTCTTAGAGGATTAAGAGGCACAGTTTCTTTTCATTTCAACTCCAGGAGCGGTGCATACCTCACTCTCCAAACTGCTTTTAAACCCTTCTCCCAGTATACTCCCTTTCCTGTGTTATGTTATCCAGTGTTTTACATCACTGTTTTTCACACCACAGTGGCTTCGTTAGTGAAGTCATGGTAGGTCTTCTTCAAAACTGGGCTAGAATCTTGAAAATGGACAAGTACTGCGATGATTAAGCTTCTCCTGAGGCAAAACAGCATCGTTATAATAGCTTTGTTTTCAAAATAAGATAATGATTTCTGTCCCACTTGCAGCCCACACATTAGTGATGCTTTCCTTCTTTTCCTTTGGTTCCCAGACTTCACAAGGAAAATAAAGTGACAAACTGGGACTGTGAAAGATAGACGGTGGTGGGCTGGAGATGGTGAAGAGGGATTAATAAAATGTCGGTACACAGAAGTGAAGGGTCATAAAAAACCTCACCAAAAAGGCCAAAAGTAGTAGAGGGAATTGAAGAACTAAACAAAGAAAAATAATACATAAAAGAGGCAGATAATTTGAAAATGAGTCAGTAAGACTGTTAATAGACAAGTGTGGGAGAATCTGTGACAAATGAGTTTGACTTTTGGCAAGAGTTTCAACTAATTCTCCCCAGCATAAAAAGATGTTAAATATCAGATGTCTGAGACTATCATAGAGATCTTTAAAGAACAGTAGTAGTCATTTGTCCCCCTACTAAGCATTTGTTGATCAAACATCTGGGTTCAGTACACGAGCAACTAGATGAAATACGATAGCCTTTGTTTTAGAGGAAGTTGAGTTGCATCATCCTATGGCTCTTTCTGACTCTAAAATTTTTGTTTTTATGAAACTGAGGCTTTCAGGGGCAGAACCGTTCATTAAGCATCAGTTCATTAACCTGTTTAACATGACTCCATCTCCAGTCTGGAAAACTGTATTGTTAACAACAGAATTAACTAAGCGCTTGACCGCCTTTCTGAATTAAGGTGTAGACGACCTCTTTAATGTTATCCTTTAAAACTAAGGTAAGATCAAAGACTTGGAAAGAAACATTGCGCAGGCAGAAATGCTATGTACGTTCAGACTCGGTGGCATTTTACGTAGTCTCCTGTGGCAGGAAGAACTTTTGCTGGAATATACATTATGTGTAACACAAAATATCAGTTACTAGAAGTAGAAGAATCATAACGCAGCATGTTGATGTTCCTGGGCCTATTGCTCTGTATTATCTTCCTGGTGGAGAATTCAAGAGGAAAACATGAATGAACAATACATTTTTCATTCTTTTGTTTACTTCTACCTAAAGAAACAGACATTATTTACACATCTTAGAAAACTGTCAGTGTACTTCCATAAGGGAGATACCATCACAAATAGTCCTCTATAAATGCTTATGATAACGACAGAAGAATGGATGTTGCTATTTTATAAATGCATGTGAGCACAGAGGAGTTACACTGCTTCTCCAGTAACGCCGTTATCTGTGGTGAATCCAAAGCAGAAAGTAAAGCCTCTGATGTTTGGTCTAGCACCATAAAATCCACACAACACTTCCCATCCAACATATTATACACATACGTGCCTACATATGTATAAACACTTCAGGTCAAACAATTATCTTGAAAATATGCAACGACATTAATGCGGGACATTTCATATATCCCACTAGTGTTTCCAAATAGGAACATAGCCAAGCCAAAAATATGCATGCTCTTTCCCATGTCTATTCACTTTTCATTGTCCTCAGTCAGATTTTATAATCAGAATGTCAAGCATTGCAGACAGCAATATGGGAAAATATAAATCAGATCCTAAAATCCCTAAGATTGGCTTACAAATCAGGAGTTGGGCACATGCTTGGGTGGTCATTTTTGTTTCATTTTACATGCTTTTTTTTCTTCTTTACAACTACATGTTCCAGCTGATCCAAATGTAACTCTCTCACAACAAACTCACATTTTTTTCACCTTCACCATATCTGAAGTTATCAACAGCTAATACTGGATAATATTATCTGTGACATAATTTTAGACTTGCTACCAGAACCACAAGGGTAAGAGACTTGTGATTTTTTGTTTTAATGGAAATTGAAATATCCACCTACTTGTGTGCGTCTGCAAACAAAGATTCACAAAAGTAAAGAACTGCTGCCTCCTGTTCTCTTGGATTTTGTCTTCAGGCGCTTCATAACGTTGCAAGTCGGAACTCTTGGGGGTTAGATTTCCTGGCCTGGGTACCAGCCTTTAGTTCAGGATTTTTTCCTGGGTGCAGCTACAGGGATGCGGGGGACACTTTGGCCAATGGCTCAGCTGTTCTGAGGAACTCATGTTATTCTTCTCAATGTAAAAAAAAAATAATTAAAAGAAATCTCTTACAACAAATCCACTGTATGTGCTGGCCTGGAGCAGGACACGTGGTCTCACTGGGACCAGCCACATTCCCTTGGGTGTTACTGTCAGAAAACCCCACTCAAATTTGGCCAAGGTATTACAATGTCATGGAAAAACATGAACAGAATAAAAGAGGGGAAGGGGGAAAGGCGAGACAGTGATGCAGGGGGGTGGAAGTTAGATGAGATGCTAGAGAGAAGCAAGGTCTGGCTGGATACCCCGTGTAAATGAAGCCTTTTGACAGCAGCTTTGCACCACGCACGGGTGCTTCTCCTACAGCTGCTTTTGTGGTATTGCATGAGGGACACACAACCTTAATTCTCCATCTTGCGCAGCTCTGTGCATGTCAGACGGGAACATTGTCCCTGTTGGGGGCAGGATTGGAATAGAGTTATGCTGAGGTCCATTCCATTATTTGCCTGTGTGTTTATTTTCATCACAGTTATGGTGCCCAGAGTTTCATGTCTCAATTTTTTTTCAAAGGACAAAAAATTATTATTCCAAAGTTTAGACAAAAATGTATTCTATGTATCAAAATACACGGGTATTCAAAATGAAAATTGCTAAATTGCACTATTGTCAGTCCCTGCTATTGTGAGTTGCAGGAAAGTAATGATATTTGCCTGATTGATCTAGGTCCCACATGATTCAGATGAAGATGTGCTATACTTGGCATTAATGGAAACTCTCTGAACAAGTATTATAACACCTGGGGATAAATGAAGACTTCTTCATGGTCTTTTCCAGAAAAAAAAAGGCATAAAAACAACCCTGAGTGCTGCACCAATGTAGGATGTGCATAACCTACTAAAATATTTACAAAAATTCTTGCAAAATTACCTGTTTGTTCCTCCTATCCCTGACACAAATTTGACGTTGATTTCATTACATCAATTCAATTTAAAACTGGTTGACTAGTTGAACTAGGGCACTGTAGGCAGACATGGCAAAATATATACCATATTTATGTCCTCCTAATAGCACATAGTCCTGTTTAAATTCCTCTAGGGAATTTTGGTAACATTATTAGTCATAAGGAGAAACTATCCCAGAGGTTATTCAAAATACCTGGTTGACCATGTTGGAGCTAGTATTGACCTGGTATTTTTAAAGCCTGTAGTTTATCAGCCAAATCTACCTCTTTATCAGTTGATCTATAGAACACATTTAGGTTCTTTCTCGTATTCACTGTAGTTTCTTAAATTTCTTTCATTTCCAATTGTGCAACATATGTGTAATTAATGTGTTGCATATAATTCATGCTTGATCTCACCCTTTGCCCAGAGGGAGGCAAATGATTGCCATAGAACATTTTGTTTTGGTAGGGCCAGATGGGTACATGCAACTTTGGGAAATCGAGGTAAGATCCACCTGGTTTGAATGGAAACCAGACCAATATTTGGGATACTCTGTTGATCATCTCAGAGTCTCTCACTTATTTCAAGGAAACTCTGCCTCCTGTACAAAGAAGCTTCTGTTATGGTTTCTGTAAAATTTTGCCGGAAGACAAGCCTTATTGACCACAGCAAACATGGGTGAGGTAGTACTGGACTCAAAGGTTCCCAGTTTTTCTCCTATTCACCAGAATAATTTTTCCCATTCTTTGAATAGTGTTTAATATGTTTTTGGGGGAAATTAAATGTATAATTTTTTCTCAAGAACAAACTAAAGCAAACATACCTGACTTTGAATGCCACAATGGGTGGACTGGATGTGTATCAAAATCAAACCTCTCAAAATGGGAACATTTGAGAATTAAAATGTTTTCAGAACACTTAAACTACCATAATTTCTCACAGAAGTAAGTGTTTATAAAACCATCATAAAGGCCTTGCAATATTTCTTTGACATCATGTTCATCCTGGTTCTTTATTATATTCAGAACATGGGTGTTTGTGTAGCTGGAATGGGGTATATTGTCAAGCGGGATGTGCTCTCACCCCTCAGAGCCGAGGCAGAGGTCTCTCCATATCACGATAAGCTCCTACCCTCAGACCCAGAATCACACCTAACTTTAGGCTGTTAGCTGGAGTGCCTGAATTAGCAGGTGTCACACCAAGGTCCCTAATAGTCCCTAGAGAAACAGAGACACCTTAAGAAGATTGTTCAGATTTTAATGAGATTCAGCTTTTCTCTGCAGGTGTTTATGTTTTGGGGTGGGTTTTTTTTTTGCTCATGACACAAGAGACCTCAGACAACGGCAAAGCTTGGTACGTCTATCAGAAATGGTACCTGAACTCTGGCTACAATTTATATTTTGATGACTTTCCGTACTATAAAATATTATGGAAAAAACCTCAGCCATTCAACGTGCATGACAGGAGGTAAATGCTGCTCCTAAACATCTGAAGACACATCATTTGAAAAAACATTAGGCAGCAGAGCTGCTAAAATCGAATGAGATTCCCAGTCCATATGGTGTCCAGGGTCAAATTCATGAGCAAAGCAATTCCATCTTAACCGATCTGGATGTTTCACAGCTGCTCTGCCTCCCTGTTACAAAGCAAGTATAGTGCACCAGTAAATCTGATGCCAACTGTAAATCTTATAAATATGAAATAGCCCAGAGGGTCAAATTCATCCCTGGTTGAGATGCATTAACCTTATTCACTACCTTGTGTCGCTTGTTTTATAACTCTGCAGCGGTGTCAGCTTTGTTTAGGATGTATCGGCATAATAATGAGAGGAAAATGACATGAAATATGGTGGTCAATCAGGTTTATAGTTGGTTTATACTCATGCAACTAGTGAGCAAGAGAGAAATCAAACTGCTAATGGCTAAATATTTTCTCCAAGGAGCAACCTCCAGCTCACAGTTTGACTGGGATCACTTTTACACTATGCAAAACACATCACAGTCAGCTATTGTATCCAGCATCCTCCTGATTTAGTCATAACTCTTATGACTTTTATAGTGTGCTACTCCCCCCTTACTTTGTATTGGACTTTTCCTACCCCTACAATGTGGAGATTTGTTTAATAATGGGCAAGGACTTGGATTCTTCATAAAAGCACTAAAGTGTATTAATCACTTCACTTTTGTCTGTGGAAGGAGAGGCGGGAAAGGGAGAAAGCTTTGTATGAAAATGATTAAATTGGGATTGTTTGAACTCATTATTGGAATTATCAAGCTTTCTGTTCACTTGAAAGAAAAGTTCAGATCAATTATACGCACTCACTACATGTTCTTATTTTTCTAATAGCCTAAAGATAGAAGTACGATTTCTTGCGTACAATTGCAGTCAAGGCATAAAAGACACATTTTATTTCTACAGCAGAAGGAACAAGTTTGATTGCCATATCTTAGTTTTTCCATAGCAGAGAAAAAGGTCAAAATCTTCTATCCAGCCCTATGCAGATGCCCAGTTCAAGCCCCAAGCAATATTTCAGCTCTCTTAAACCCTTGTGATGAAGCTTATGTGCTGTTGAAGTCTTGTACCAGGGTGAGATGTGTTTTCTGTGATATGGTGCAAGGAGGGTTTTTTCATACATATGCAGTAGCCCGTGGTACCACTGGATGGCAATGGTTACATTTGTCACTAACACTTTTAACTCTTGTCCAGTCACTGAGATCTTCTGTAAAAAGAACTGCAGCATTTTAGGACCTGGTTTTCTTCCAGGGACGCTATTCAGAACTTTTCCATTGCTGTCTGCCAGAGCAAGATTAGACTTAATATCTTTTAAAGAATAGATAAGTACTGCCCAGCTTTCTCCCATGTTTGTACTCTTCACAGTGTAGGCAGAGAACCTCACAACATGGGTTGCAGGTTGCTGGGCCTTGGCAGCTTTCATCCTATATATGAGATGGGACAGCCTTTGGGCTGCTCTAACGTTGTGAGAGTGCAGGAGAGGACAACTGGCGTGTCACTGTCAGCTCTTCAGATGCCTCATCTGCCATGTGCACCATGAAGAATCTGACTGTGCTGGTTTATGTCAGCAGCAGCAGCCTTCCCTATAACAGGAACTTGCCCATGTCCTCTTCTGCTCATCTCACATGAGTAAACCAAGAGGCACCAGCTGTACTCAAGAACTTGGATTATAGCCTATATAGAAAAAAACCTGCCATCGTCTTCCCGTTTCATAATGTTCTCTTGCTGTCCAAAAGAGTGGACTCAGAGCAGGAATTGCCAATTACACATCAATTGTACATAAAGGTCCTATTCAGGAGACGTGAGGATTTTCAATGGCTTATTCATTTTTCTTCTGATCTATGCAGTGTCAGGTAATATGTTAGCAAGCCTATGCTCTCAGTCTTAGGATCAAGTGGGAAAACAATGCAATCTCTGTGACTTAGAGAGCTATAATTTATCAGGTTTTTGGCTTCGCGCAGCTGGTAAGCAGTGGATCTGCAGACTCCATGTGCAGAGAGACAGGGCCACTTACTCCTGCTGCACATAAAGCCGCTGGGAGCTCAACCAACATCTACTCTTGCAGACGGCAGCATCCAGTGTTTACAGCTAAGATTTGCGTTGCTTATTTGCTCCTGGCATCGCAATCGTGTCTAATCACAGAAAGTGGACAGATCTTTGTATTTCTAATCCAGAAAGTTTAGTGTTACTGGACACTCAAAGTAGCACTCATTCAAACAGAATAGATCAAATATGAACATTATATGTGCTATTTTGTTGTTGTTATGGTGTTTTAGCTCCTCTCTTCTGCTGTTGATTAGGGAGAATATCAGCTGTGAATTTCAACGTATCTATTGAAAACTTTTCCAAATCTAAAAGTTGTAATAAATTTATGCTATGTTTCCAAAGACAGAGAAGAAAACAACATTACTTGTTAAATGCGCCAGATACTCATAGTCATTTTATTATTGGCACTACTGTCAATGCAGAGAGGTAAGCACGTCTGTGGTGTGATTCACCTGACCTATTTTATGAACCTACCCAGACAGAGATGAACTGTACTTATAAACATTTAACTCCACTCACTGACTCTAAGATCAATCTCCAAGGTTAAGTGATGTGAATCCCATCGTTTTTTGTTGCTTTTTGTCTGTGAGAGAGGAAGAGTACAGCATGCTGGAATGTTTCATTAAAAGTACAATGGTTAGATATTGCTGATACTATTAGAAGTTGTTTTCTCTCATTACAGTGGAGATTAGCTCCACTATGTTTGTCTACCTAAGAAAGTCTTTATTTTTTATGGGTCCAGGCTAAGACATTAATGAATGGAAATTTTCATTGCAGAGCTCCACAACTGCCTTTTATTTGTAGGATTATACAGTCATTGAGGTGGGAGGGGACCTCAGAAAAGCCCTAGTCCAGTCATCTGCTCAGAGCAGGGTCAGCACTGAGTTCAGACCAGTTTGCTCAGCACTTTGCCCAGGCTGGTCTTGAAAACCTCCAAGGACAGAGATTTCAAACCCTCCCTGTGTCCCTGTTTCAATGTTTAATTATCCCTGTAGTCAAGGTATTTTCCTCATATCCAGTTTCCTTATATCTTTATATTCTGTTTTAACTTATGATCGTTGTCTCTTGCTGACCCACTATACTTTCCCATAAAGACTCTGGCTCCATCCTCTCAGTAACATTCTCTGCGATATTGAAAAAATCCTGCCAGGTCCCACCAAGCCATCTCTTCTCCAGGCTGAACCAGCTCATCTCCCTTAGTCTGTCCTCACAGGGCAAGTGCTCCAACCCCTGACTGTTCTGATGGCCCTCTGCTAAAGTTGTTCCAGCATATCAATGTCTTGCTTGTTTTGGAGGCTCAAAACTGTACACAGTATTTTGGAAATGTTTTTCAAGGTGGAAACTCATCTCTGTTTTGACCTCCATAGCACTGTGAAGAACTGAGATTCCTCCCCCAAGTCCATCACATTTGGGGTCTGATCCCTGTCTGGACTATAGATGCAGATAGGTACTGTGGTATTCTGCTTTCTGTGTGGAAATGGGAAGTAGTCAGGGCTGAGGAAGTCGAGTTATGAGCTAAACTTTATAATGGTGGTGGGAAAAACGGTAAGGAAAGCTGATGTAATTCACCATCTTTATGAATCAGCAGGAATCACCTTTCTCATGCATGGGGGAAGGCCAAGGAAACAGTACCTTTGAGGGCATGTGCCCAAGCACCCGACTTTGATCAAAACGGTGCCTCAAAGAAAATTCTAAGAAACCATCCTGGAAGCTGCAAAACCACTTCACTGTCATGGAAATTAGCTCATCTCTGTAGTGGAAATGGGTACGTAGGGCAATATTGAACACTGCTTTCACCTCTCAGACAAAAAGCATACACAATTGGAAACCAGGAAAAAATTTATATTGTCCATAACTCACTCAGGGAGTGATGCTGCCTAGCTTTAGGGGAACGCTTTGTAAACTTCTGCATGTGAACCAGTTATCTAAAATCCCCTGACTGTTAATGGGGAGATATCAGCCTGTCTTGGGTACAGTTCACCTCATTCTAAGGTGGGTATTTAGACATCATACTGTTAACTCCAGTCTATAAAAGCTTGTACTATTATCGTAAGGAGAGCAGTGGATTCAGCTGTGTACCTTTATACTCTAGCATCTAAAGGACTTTTAGGGACTTTCAACAGTTATACAGTTTAGTGTTAATTCATCAAGAGCTGAGGGATACAGAACAGGGAAACTGTGGAAACAAGGTGGGCATGAGAACTCAAGAGGAACAGAAAAAGACATGTGAGAAGACAGGAGGAAAAGCCTGGTGAGATGAAGAATGAATGGAAAAGCTCTATGAGAAACAGAAAAAAGTTGTACTTGACTATACCATTGTCCTCTATTATTTCTAAGTTGTGGGAATTTTGGGGAGGTTTTATCTTTTATTCTGTTAATCTAGTTTTCTTAAATGTTTTCCCTCAGTTCCATCAGTAGTTGAACACAACTTTCCTCTTTCCTCCCACTCCCCTCCACACACTCACTCTTCCCTCCTCCCACACCCAGGATGCTTGACCTTTCACTGATATCAATCATAAATTAGCTGACCCAGGGCAGAACTTTAATCACGAGAGCAGGCTGTAAGGAAATGGATTGTTGTGCAGAATTGTGCAAGCTTAAATATGTCTTTTTTTAGTCCACCCAAAAATGCTGAAAATGCACTTTATTTAAGGTAAAGGTTGTTTGCAACAATGTGAGAAAGAGACTGAAAAACTCTTTCCAGTTGGAGGAAGGACCATCCCACAGACTCTGTAGGTAGCTTTTTCTCAGCCTCCAGCATCAGAGGAAGACGTACTCATGATAAACTCTTTGACTTCAGCAGATTAGCCACCTAGATGAAAATTTTCAGGATTGGGTCTATCAAAGGTTTGGAAGTATAGCACAGTTCTCCTAAGAGATGAGCAAAATAATACAGGTCAGACACTTATCTATGATAAGTTAGAATGAGATCTGTTCAGTGTTGTACTCACAAGTCTCCATCAGTACCCACATGACATTTTTAGCAGACTATATTCCATTTATGTGAATTCTGGGCCTTCAGCATTGTCATCATTACACAGTAGCCTGAAAGATGGAGAAATACTTTCTCTTATTTGCAAGGAAACGCCAGAAGTCAATTACAATGACTTCTATAAGATGATTTAAGGAGGAATACTTTAGTAGATCATTCCTCAAGCCTACATGGTCTAGTCCAGTGTGGTACCCACCACAGAACCTGCTATGTATACTACAGGGTAACAGCATCTGCCTAGTAGCCTGCAAGGTTATGGTGGCAAACTCTACTGGGTTCTTCCAGTACTCTCTGCTAGAGAAGGATAAAGAGTCTGGAATACTGTGTAATTAACATGAAACTCAGCCTGGGCTCATTGTCTGCTCATTATCCCTTTTCCAGTTCCAGTTGTCCACATTCTTTCTCCTGGGAGCTGGATTGTATATGCTGGAGATCTACCAGTGAGGACATTAAATGAATGAGAGTTGCACTGGAAATGAGGCCAGGTTCCTTTCCCAGACTGCTGACTATCTGTTATGAAATCCTACAGAGATTAGTCAGATCTTCTTGGTACAGAAAATGTTGGCATCTTGGGCATCCCTTAAAGGGAAGGTGGTCACTTATCTTTTTAGGTATCTCTGCTCATTCATAGCACTTGTAAAGTAATCTGACAAGGGCTGGGATTCATGTTTGGAGAGAAGGAGTGGGTGCAGGATAAAAAGTAGGTTGCTTTGCTTTGAATAAAACTTGAGCTAGAGAAAGCTGAGGAAATACATTGTCTTTACTCCCATGGAGATCATGTGTGAGACAGAAGAGGTAGAGATTTCATTAGAGTTGGTGTGCAGATCCAATCTAATATGGTTAACTTAAACACAGCATTTATGGAATGACCTTCTGAAGTGAAAAAACCCACCTTACAGATCATTCCCTCATGTTAACACCTCCTGCCCATGATGATAAAAGATATTAGAAAATAGAAGTTATTAGAGAGCAAAAGCTGATGCTTTTTTTTCTCCTGCTCTTTCCAAAGAAGTCCCTCAATGGTCAACTGTAGTGAGAATTTCTAAGTCCAAAAGTGAATACACCTCTTATTTCTGTTTATGGTTATACCAATGCAAGTTTGCAGTGACTCTGTTCAAGTCTCAGTGCACAAATGGGCCCATGAATTAGGTCCCAAAGAGCCGAAAGAAAAACAATTGGTAGGCAACCAGAGTTACCTGAAGTGGAACATGCAGCCTTTTGCATCAAGTTCATAAACTATGGCCGTCTAAAGTAAAGGGCAAGACATTAGAATTGCAGCCTCCGTTCCAGCTACATGTGTTCTGTTGCTTAGATATAGTATACCATGAATAATAGAGTATAGACATATTTTCAAGCAGTCAAAGCAACCCCTAGGCCCTGACCGGCAGACCTGACGTCAGATGACTTTTGAATCAGTCCCACTGATGGCAGTCGCTGTGGTTATATATAATGTTTATACTTCTCAGACAAAAAAAAAAAAAAAAAAAAAAGATGCAGACTACAATTTCTCACATGCCTTCAATTACATTGACATTGACTACAGAAGCGCTCCTTTTTCTCCATGCTTCTGAATGATGGTTTGAATTCAAACGGCGGAGCCTGGTCTTAACTTTGATGTTTCAAAAGCTTGAAGAGAAACTATGCAATCAGAAAAAAAAATCTAATTAAAAGAAAAAATGATGAGATCTGAAAAAAGTTGCGGGAGTCAGAAGAGAGGGGGAGGGAAGTACACATGAAGAGCTTGTTTTTTACTGCAGAAGATGTTCCCCTTCAAAGTAAAAATAAATAAACTAAAAGACTTTGTTTTTCAAATTCATTTTTTTAATGATAGTGAAGCAAAATTTGTGCAACTACATAGAAAAATAGAAAAATTCCAATTTAGAATTCCATCATGAAACG
Source organism: Anarhynchus alexandrinus (assembly GCA_008711295.1). Lineage (NCBI taxonomy): Eukaryota > Metazoa > Chordata > Aves > Charadriiformes > Charadriidae > Anarhynchus > Anarhynchus alexandrinus. Next base: position 550,180 of record VUYV01000154.1, on the reverse strand, counting down.
ACACCATTCTAATTTCTCCAGGCCACGGTTTGTTAATATTCCACAAAGTCCCAGGATGCAACTATAAGACAGCATTCAAATCTATGAACATGAGGCAATCATGCTCAGCAGAGTATAACAATAATTATAATAGAGATTAAATAAAAATAATTAGAAAAAGTTCATCTAGTTTTGATGTATTAATTATTCTGACCCTGTTCTATTCAGAGTCTAATTATCTGGTTCAGTGAAAATGCCAAGATTTCTACGACTCATAAAAATTACATTCCAGTAATTATGTCAGCAAACTAAACAGTATTCATTTACCATGCCTTTTTATGCACACATTTGAATATGCTTTTTTAACTGTTTTTGCTCTTTGTTCCTATTCATGGGAAATAATACCTGTAGAGAAATTTGAAAGTCAGTAGCACTCTAAACGTAATGTGCAATTCTTGCTGATATTTTTCTTTTGTGAGGCTTCTGTAAGTCTCATATAACCTTTGTTTAAAAAACATGAATTAAAGTTCACTCTTCAGTTGTTTCAAAGAAGCAGTTTGAAGTCTGTGCTGTAAAAAAANAAAAAAAAAAAAAAAAGAAAAAAGAAAAAAGAAAAAAGTTTAAAGTGCCAACACAAAGCAGAATTTCCTTTCAAATAATTTGGCCATGATGAAGACTACAAACTAGTTCATCCCCACAATGACCATGGTGCAGTGTGCTTTTAGAGGGACAGATTCTCATCCTAGTGTATCCCCTTTTTTGCCTCATGTAAAGGTAAATAAAATGTGTACCACCAGCTACATTATGCCAGATGATAAAAATCACTGAAGCTCAACAGGATGTGAAAAAATTGCATTAGGTGAGGATCTCGCCTTTATTTAGATGAGACTGAAGATGAGACTAAGGTGGTCTTTTCACACAGAAACAAATTTCATCTCACCACAGGGCTGTCAGGATCTAGTTGGTATTATCTAATTTTGAACTACTTTTTTCTAACTCTGCAGCCTTGTCTCAGTACTTCTTAAACCTCTATCCAGATGAAAAAATGGTGTAAATCAGAGTGTCATCTACCAAGAGGTCAGTAAAATCACTCCTACGTGAAGAAAAGGGTGCAAAAGGGTCACAGTATTTTACTGTAGCAGTATACTGGTAGTATATTGGTAGTATAGATTTGCACACAGGGAAATAAAACAGAGACTAAAGCTCTCAGCAATAAGGAAAAACCTTAATTATATGAAGCTTATTTGTACCCGAGGGACCAGTTTACTAGTCAACAGACCAGACTGAGTACTACACAAGAAAAACAAAATGTCCCAAATCAAAATGTTGCAGATATTCAATTGATTTAAAAATTGGTTCTTCAGATCATATTCTGTGGTCACATTCCTTCAGCTTCCAATTGATACTGGTTCACCTGCGCAGAACAAGATTACGGATATATACATTTTAGGTTTTGTTTTGTTTGGGTTTGGGGGGTTGTTTTCTGGAAAACAGATAACAGTAAGCTCATGTCCTTAAACTATCCCCTAGAGTTTGTCCCAAAACAATATCCCATTTACTTGGTGGATTATTTTCTCCCTCTGCTGTTAGTTGACTGTGTGTATAGGTGACAAGACAGGACAGGAATCCAAGAGAAGGACAGGTCCTGAGATTTTTATCCACTTTGTTCTTTCGCACAGTTATGTGACCATAATCCTTACACTTTTTTAAAGTGGAAATTCACATCTGTCTCTTCGTTACTGGTTGTGCTGAAACAAAATTATTTTAAACTATCAGAAGGTATTTCAATTTCAGCTGACTGCTGAGGTTTTGCCTTAGGAAGGGGAAATGCATAAAAATCATAAATTTTCCCACTCCAGTTTACCTGCTACTCCCTAAATGAGTGTATCTTAGCAAATTTCAGACATTATGGGGGTTTTTTAATCATTTTTCAAGTACACAGGTTTCTGGTTTTTGATCTAACAATTTCCACCTGGTACAAGTCAGTCCCAAATCTACTTTCTCAAATAACTACCACTGTGATATCTTCTGTTCAGCAAACAATGATATTGGGTTTATGATTTTTTTTTTCTCCTTGCTTTCCGTTTTATTGTAGGTTGAAATACCTTGTAACATTGGCCAAACCTGATGAGCCATGAAAGAACGTAAAATATTACAAGGAAAAGATCTTAAATACACAGCTCCTATTCCATTTCTGCAATTTCCACTTGTCTAGTATGTTTGACTTTTTGAAAGGTCCTGGTTTGAAGCTTGCTGTTTTCATAAACTATATCGCTTTTTCATAACTACCCGGGCTTTCACATCTGTTGCTCTGGAAGGAAGAAGCTCCATTGCATATTACCCTTCCCACCAAAAAAAAACCAAACCCAAAACCCACAAAAAACCAAACCAAACCAAAAAAAAACTTAAAAAAGAATTTAAAATAATTTATGTACTGAAATTTTAAGTCTTGTTATAGCTATATGATGAGCTTTCAGGTAGGAGCAATACACAGGTGTTGGGAATATTTAGCACACAAAAGATTAAAGAAGAATTGTTATGTCCTGGAAGACTGAAGTGGTGGTGTTGTCATGCCTCATAAAGGACAACTTCTCATAAGACTCTCTGACTTAATGAGTAAGATAAATCCTTGATAACTATGGAATTAGAATAAATGAATGTATCCTTTCACTATAAAAGACTTTCTAAATTAAAGTATCACAGCTGATTTTGGAAATAAAGATGTCAAATGTCCCAACAGATGAAATATCTTTTTCTTGCCATCAGTACAACAGATGGGTTGACATTCAACTTCAACCTCCAGTATTACAAGCACAATTTGCTGCAAGTTGCTTGCTGCTCCTAGGTATTCCCCAAAGGTTGTGGTATTATTCTGTACAGAAAATGTGAGAAGACTAAAAAAGTACTATATATTTGATGTACCTTGATATTTTTCATATTTTGGGCCAATAAGGGAAAAAAACACAGACCTTTATAATCTCGTCTTGCAAAAGGCAAAAGGCAAAAGGCAAAAGGCAAAAGGTGAGAAGAGAAGAGGAGAGAAGAAAAGAGAAGAGAAGAGAGGAGAAGAGAAGAGAAGAGAAGAGAAGAGAAGAGAAGAGAAGAGAAGAGAAGAGAAGAGAAGAGAAATAATGCTCATATCAATGTTATGTCCTCTACAGGCAAATTTTGCTTAGATTACTGTCCTAAAAAATCAATTCACAGCTGCGCACACTTCAGAAGAATAGCTGTGGGTTTTTTTAAAAAAACAAAACAAAGCAAAAAACACTCACCCAAAAATGCCATGCAAAGCCTCATTTTGTGGAGATCTAAAATATGTCTATTGTGAAAGGAATAATGGAGTGATTCCTTATTATTCCAAAGAAAATTTGAGCTATTGGCCATGGAAATGGAAACTTTCCTCCCAAAAAATAACCAAAATAGCAAACCAAGTTTTCTCTCTCTCTCCCCCATGTGCACCCCCTCTGTCCTTTAGCTGGAAAGGCTCGGATCATCTAGCAGTACCTATGTCAGACCACAGCATTTTGATTTAGTGTTGAGACGTCAACTTGAATTATTTCTACGGATAGTTCCCTTATGAGAGGAAAATTATCTCCATCAAAAAAATGTATCAGATGGGTGGGCTGCAGCTATCAATTACCCTTTGAGTACAAGCTTTGGCTAAATCTTGTTTGCTGCTTATTCCCTCGTGGGCCAGAGGTTAACCTGTTAAGTTGAGAACTGATCCCAAAGTAGACATTAATGTCTTAATGCATTTAGTGGCTGTGGATCTTTTCGGCGGCAGGCCCCCGGGATTGTATTGTTTCTCATACTTGACTAGGTCACCAATTGCAGAGGGCACCTGGAATGCTTGAATAAATATGTCTCGGTTTACCCTCTTCCCCCAGTTATTATTTCAAAGCTGTATGACTTTCTACTGTTCGAGACGTTCATGTGTCATGAAATATTTTCAAGGAACCAATAAGAATAATACGTTTGGTCTTTGAAGCGGTGTGGCCCGCCTTACGTTGTGTTGTTTCAGGAACGGTTATTGTAGCTTTACGGGACTGTAATTTTTACAAAAGGAAATTATTTGGGTTTCACCTTTCTCTGCATCACACTTCAGTAGTGGAAATGAGCTAAAATGCTAAGATTGTTCACCACGAGTCAAACTCCAAGGTCTGGCTCCAGTTTTACCAGCAAAGAATCAATTAGCATTTGTTTTCCTCTGGAATTTGCATTTAGGTGTTCTACCAGTAAAGGATAAATTTGAGGATTAATCCATAGTACAATATAGGTGAGAATGTATAAGTGCTTAGCATATGTTAAAGGCCTTGTAGGACTTTTACAGCCACTGGCATTAGTCTCAGGATCGTGAGTTCTCAGAGCTGATAAAATATTTTCACTGTACAATCCTCCGTATAAGGGCTTGGGGAACAGCCTTGTTGTGCAGAATCTGATCTTCATCCCCGCCCCATCATAATTTTAGGTAGAAAGACCTACAGATGTTCTGTGAGTGCTGAGGTTCATACCTGCTAGTGTGCCTCTTTGGGGTGCTGCATGGAGAACTGAGTCTGCAAACTTGACTCTGTTTTATTCCAGCTGAAATTAAGTGTTTTCTGAAGCTATTAGGACAAAAAAGAGAGAGAGTTTGGGAAACTGTGTGCTAGAGTTTCTAGTCCCACTGGAAATGAAAAAAAAAAAAAGAAAAAAAAAGAAAAAACTCACAAAAGGATTTAACCACAAATTTCACAACCAGGACTACGTCTACGGGTATTTTATATCAATTACAGTGGCTGCTGATGAAACAAAATTACTGTAAAAATAATCAAACTTCAAGGAAAACAGCAGTTGTATGGAATAAATAAATGGGAGACAGCATTTGCAAAAGCCCTGTAAGGAGGGGCTGCTCTTCCATGGGACCACGTTATCTTCATGCGAAGTCCCAAGCTTCTGAGTTAAAAGGACTCAGCTGCTCATGGGTGATATCAACCTTTAGCTGGATCAGTCCCAAAATGAGCCACCCAAGGATCAGACCACACTGTTTGCAGCCAGGACTGTGCATGCATAGGCAATTACTCCAGGAGAAAGTGATGAGAGAAAATGTAATGTAAACTCTGCACTCAGCCAATAAATCTTACAGTAGCCTAATTTTTCTAGGACTGATGCCTCAAGCAATACCTGTGTGGGCCGGAAAGGAAGGAAGAAAAAAAAAAAAAGTCTTGAAGTTTCTAAAATTCCCTTATCCTGTTTATCAGAACACTGCTGCTTCTCTTAAATTGTGACCTTTCCCTTGGGGATTTTGCTCTCCAGATGAAGCTTCAAAGCCTTTTGGGTTACTGCAGGAGACGTCCTTGTCCAAGAGAGGACCAGAAACACATATTGTGCTCAACTGCAACTAATTTCATGCTGTCAAAACGGAGTGTAACCTCTGAGTCAGCAGCTGCTGCCTGTTTTCAAGCGACTTTTGTAAATCTGACCAATGTCAGCTGACTGGGGTTGAGGAAAAAAAAGAAAATCTCACTTTTTTGGCCTTATTTTCTACTTTCTGACCAAGTATTGCATATTCAACATTTCAAACAGGTAGCCAGCTCAGCTGCAATCTGCTTATGATCATTATGCACACAGAAAAAAGCTAGTTGCAGTCTTCAGGCTTACGATCCCTTTTCCTGTATTGGGGAGGAATATATGAGATGACTTGCCCTACCTCAGTCAATGAGGAACCCATTGTTTTTCAATAGTAGTCATCAGAGGGAGCGAAAAATGGCAAGGTGAGGAAATCATAATACCTCTGCGGGACTGAGGTTGTTTCTGCTTTGCAGAGAAGGAATTGAACAGCTATTCACTTTGTCCAAATTTCCCCACAGGCTCTTTTTTTCTCCCCAGACCCCCTTTCTCAGTATTTTCATTAAACAAAACATGAAGTCTTCAGTTATTGACTTAGCAGGCATCTGGTTTCAGTCAGTAAAAGAAAAAATTCAATAGCCATTTTGAGAAAACATTTGCTGAAAGTTTTTGCTAAAGGGATTTTAAAACATCATTTTGGTTTTGCTAGTTTTTCTAGAAAGATTTTCTTTTTTTTTACATTTAAATAAAGTTTCAGTGCAGAAAAAATATCAAACAGGAAACAAATCCCCCAAACTTATGTTCAGCTATAATTTCCCCCAAGAAGGCAAGAAATCCTTTACACCTCTTAGTAGAACATAAAGCGTATATATTTTTTTTAATAGACAATGTATTTAACAGTCACTTCATATTTGCACCATATTTCTTTTTACTGAAATATAAAATTGAATTAAAACAACTCCCTTTCCTGTGCTAAGTCAAATTTTCCTTTGTTGCTATGTCTCTGACTTGCTACAGCTCAAAATCACATACGGGGACAGTTAAATCATAGGTCAAGTAAAGCATCGCTATGCTTTGATATTATGCTATGCTATGATAGCCACTTGTGAGTGTGAGTCCAAACTTGCATAAACTAACTACATTAAATTCATACATTTAATTAATGGAACTGTGCCTGTATGGACAGTTATTGTGATTTAAAACCAGCTAACCTGAGAATACTGAACCCTGATTTGCTGTCAGTGTAAGTCAGAAAAAGCATGATTTTAACCAAATAATGTAAATTGAAGGGGAAGTGAATAGGAAATAAAACAAATCCAAAGTTTTGATCACCTCTAATTTTCATCCAAGAAGGTGGAAATTGTTTTCAGCCTTTGTTGGGGTTGTTGTGACTTTATTGTAAATTACTCAGCTATTACTCAGCTATCATGCATTACCTCAGCTATTCTGTGACTCGGGGATACTTATTTACCCCATTTTTTTCATGTATTGAGTCTTTCTTGGTAAAAAGGTAAATTAAATGGCAGATCTTAAATACACGTTCTCGGAGCATACAAAACTTGAGGTGCATTTTCTATCACCTTGTTAGCAGCAGCACTGGAAAAACTCTTAAGCTTTTTTAATAAAAATTAACCTGTAAAAACAAAAGTAAAGCAAGTTATTTCTGCTAGTGGTTGTGCTGTCACAAGCTGGTCCCACCTTTCTTGTCCACATTTTTAGTTCTTGCCCCTACTCAGCCTCACTCTTTTCTATCACGTAAGAGTGGTGTTACATGGTGAACAATAACATTTTATCCATTTGGACTAAAATAAGTCTTTCATTTTTTATCATTTGTGGTGACATTTTGAGTGCTTATTTTTCAGCAAAATTGGTTGCCTGATCCAGTTTTACTCGTGGTCCCATATCAGTGGGAATTGCATGAAGATGAGTAAAAGCAACTCGGAGGGAGGCAGCGGGGGAAAGCTCCTCTCAAGCCTCACAGCCTCCAGCAGGAAGGTATGTTTAACCATCCCCAGGAGTTTTATGCACCAGCGGGGAGGAGAAAGACAAGGCAGTGCCTGAGCTTCAACTTTGAAAATGTCATGGTGGATTTAGGTACCTAAATCCCTTTAATAACCCATCCCTAAGTGATTTGGCTGAGGTCATAAAGACATTTTACAACAAATCGGGGGAATGAAGCCCAGATGTGCTATCCCCCATACAGGCATCCTAACTCCTGTTCTACGTTTCCCCTTTTCCCCTGAACTCAACAGAGATACGCCTGCGATACCGCTGTAACCTTCCCCTAACATCTTTAAGATGGGCAAAACTTGCAGCCTCCATCTTTGGTGGTTTAGAGCTTCAAGGACCGTCACAAAATTACCATAGGGGACAGGATTTGAAACAACAACAACAACAACAGCACCGAGCGTGCAGAGTTTTTTTCTCTATTTCACTCCCAAGGCGAGGAATTTTTACAATACCCTCTGGAGTTCCCCTGGCCTCAGCATCAAACATAGAGTGCAGCAGCCAAGAACAGGCCCACACCCTGCACAACTTGCCAGCAATAATTAATTAACTAAGGAGCAAACAGCAGCAAATATTCCCTGCATAGGATCACACGGTTTCATTTGGTTACATTCCAGTGATTGGAGTGTCACTCCATCTCTTTGTATTGCTGCTGGGTTTTTTTGTTTCTTTTTTTTTAATGTGTGGGTGTTTTTTTGTTGTTCCTGTTGTTGTTGTTTTCTTTTAAATGAAAACGTAGAATCTGATTTAATAACCTAAATCTCAAAGCTGGCCCCCAGGAATGAACGTAGAAATCCATCAATTTAATTTCTCTTATACCTTGCTGAACTTGAAATCTCGGTGGCCCATCAACATCCTTTCAAACCGATTATTGCAGCTATTTCTTGACAGCAAGGGTCTGCTCCTACAGAGAACACTTCTGGAAGCATTGCTCCTTGGCAGATATTTTGCCACAGGTCTGTCAAGAGACTTAGAAGGGACTTCAGGTGCTAATTGTCAGTTTGTCTGACGCTGCTGCTGCCTAGTAATAATGTTCTCCAGAAGCTGCAAGTGCTCAGAAGTACCTCACTCTTGTCAAGACTCTGGACCTTGGCTTGCATGTCATTCCTAAGCCAGAAGGGGAAGTAAAAATGATGTGTTTATCTACTTATTTTGCTCACAGGGGTTTTCAAAGGTAGGTGTTTTCAAAGCACATGAGCACAAAGCATAGCTGCCAAATTAGGAGTAGGTACTGCAGTCCCATTTTGTATAAGGACTCCCCAGCTAGAACATACCCCACTGCCAAGGATCAATATTAATTTCTGTCCCCACTCCACCCCTCTCATTTAACAGGTAAACATCCCAACCAGGAGGTTATAGGGAGCAGCACTCCTCCTTTTAGGAGGGTTCACGTCTCTTGCAAGACACAGAGTAACGCAGTCCACAGCTCACATCGATGTCCCGGGAGCTGTGGTGTGATGAATTGATTACGATTGATTGTAAGCGAAGTGCAGGATAAATTGTTCGAGGTGCTCTAGGGGCATGGATGATCTCAGACCTCCTGGATGAAGCCACTCCAGTTTGCAGGCAATAATTCAGTACTCCTTAAGCCCCAAATAAAGTGCATCAAAGCGCAGTAGGGAAGCTGCAGTTACTGTGTATATGAGCTACTGCTGGAGTCCCCCCTTTCCTTGTCTCTCCAAGGTACACGTTGCTGTGTGGACCTTGGCTATAAAGAGATCTTGATATGGCATTGCACTGTTTCATAACCTAGTTAAGGCACTCACCTGGCATGAGGGGAGGAGGAGTTTGGGTTCTAGCCTGGAGGCCACTAAATATTTCAATACCTGCTATTAAGTATTCAATGCGGTGGGAACTTGAGTCTCTCCTGTCATTAAACTATAGATCTGTGTTTAACTGTGCTTTCCCTTTAACTGAATTGATGAAAAGTCATGCGGAGCGAAAAAATAACCTTGAACAGAAAGATTGTGGCAACTTCCCCCTGTAGTTCACAACCCAGGATACTTGTCAACAGGGTGTGAAAATGGGTTAAAACCACTCCAAAGAGAGAAGAGATTCAGTTAAGTTTCCCACTTTTTGAATAAATACACTATATTTAGTATATTTTATTTATAGACAAACAAGAAATCTTTCTTTAAATACGTCAGCGAGAAAAGAAACACTAGGGAAACTGTGGGCCCTCTCCGGAAGCAAACACAAGAACTGGTTACCCGGGATAGAGACAGGGCTGAGGTACTCAATGACTTTTTTGCCTCAGTCTTCACTGGCAAGGACTGCAGCCACACTGCCCGTGATGCAGAATGCAAAAGCCAGGATTGGGAAAATGGAGAACCGCCCACTGTAGAAGAAGATCAAGTGCGGGACCACCTGAGGAACCTGAAGGTGCACAAGTCCATGGGACCTGATGAGATACATCCGCGGGTC